>SJOL01001804.1:786485-798484 GCA_004794785.1 Opisthorchis felineus | reverse complement strand
ACCTGAAGGTCGAAACGGAGTTTTGTGAGATGTGCACCGCTGATTTCCAACAAGGATGAAACAGTTGTCAGGGGTTCTCAACTTTTCAGTATAGATTGGTTTCACTAACAGGATGAAATCTCTAGTGAAAGTAATCAAATCTCCTCATATCACCACCAGTCAATAGGTAGCTCGCGGGAAAAGTAATTTCCTTCCTTCTGAGAGGTCGTCACTCGAGGAGCCAGTCAACACGTGACTAAGTGATGTCGTTTCGGCGACTGAAGGATGAGTGGTGCTGTATCCTAATTGAAATCCACTCTCAGTGCTGATCAACCGTTCATGGCCAAACGGTCAACCAGTGACCAGAAGGTTGCGGGTTAGAAACTCCGCGACTTTTGTGAGATGTGCACTGCCGATGATTCTCAACAAGAATGGAACAAGTCTACAATGCTCCTCCGTTTTTCAGCATAGACTGGCTTCACGGACAGTATGAAATCTCTATTAAGACAGCAAATACGGTTAGGGCCGTACGCGGTCTATGGCGCCAGATTAGGATTTTCGTTCATTTCCAGTGTTAGGTCCAGGAAGGTTGAAAGTGACAAAGCCAACAATGATAACGCAAAACATCAGCAATGTTTGTTTACCATAAATACTGACGTTGCTGCTTCAGAAGTACGATCTACAGTTTGTGACGCATGGGTAGCTTATCACAAGTAGGTTAGCACGTTGTGCATAAAATTAGGTATTCTTCGTCGTTTGGTGTTGACCATCAACAGACATTTGCTTTGCATTGTAGTTGCGCACGTAATCGTTTCTTTTTTTTGGCATTTCAGTTTCCTTACCCTTACGAGTCTGAGATTTTCCTAGTGTTAGCGGTACATGTAATCTATGAAAACTGAGATGGCAGCAGCAGTTCAGCACGTAAGTGCAGTCTTCAGAATGCACTGTACATGCGTTTGATGGTCAAGATGATGGGCTGAGTCGTGTTCAGGGCCTGGTGGTTCAGTGCAAGCCTAGCTAACGGCTGATTGCAGAAAATTGTGGAGGGAGCCAACCACCCAAGCGCTCACTGAAGCAGTCCCCTAGACTGGTGACGAAATGTCTGCAAATCAATTACCAAGCTGGGCTAACAGATCAACAGCCATTTGATCAACTACCAAGGAAACCAAGTGTTGGTAAATTCTCTGAGCCCTCCACTGATAAACCCTATGCATTTAGAGCATTCTGTTTACGGTCTCATGAAAATTCGTCAGAAACTCCTTTAATTCTGGCATACACTCTTCACTTGTGGGCTGCTACCAACTGAGTCTACGAAAAGTGATTCCATAACAGTAAGTCTTACTAGACGTGTTTCAAAAGCGCTTGATGGCTTCCATCGAAAGTTTTATATTACTCGGTACTACTCAGGAGATGCCATCACTTCATGGTTAAAATGTACTGACCACAGTTATTTGTATTGAGATGGGAAAAATTGCCGTTGTTCTAGTATGAAGTAAGTGGAAAACCACAGTTTTATTCATTTTCACCCTGGTATGAGGGCAGCACGTCTTTCTAACCTAGTGGGAAATGTTGGTCAGCTGAATTATATCAGCTGAATTCGCCAATCTCCAGAAGTGCCTCGGCGAAGTCTGCTAGTTAGATCAGCGGGAGACGGACACCAGTAGAAAAGTCCCGCAACGAGTGTTCAGTGCAGAATATTCAGATAGCGGTGCAATCTTCAGCACTGATGCTTTCAAGCATGCATAATCCTTTCATCTTTCATCTAACAGTGTTAGTGAGGTCAAGTATTCAATTTCTGAACGCTTTTCCCTCAATTTGTAATGGACGGCGGTACAACCCTGCTTTCATTCAGTTTTTTTTTAAGTTCCGCCCTCCACGGAACGATTCATACTTGAGATTAGCAGTGGTTGTCATTCTGACGAAAGCAGTGATAATCTATTGTCATTTCAGTTGTGTGTTTTAACTCTCCTAACATTATTCGATTAGTACGATAGGTGTGCAACCAAGTGGTGAAGACTGGAATTTCAAGTGGAACTTCCTGACTCGGGTGGACTGGTTGGTATATAGAAGGGGCGGTGTTGTGACGGGTGAACGCGGGATCTAGCTGATCCGGTCTCTACAATTACTCTCTTGAATTCTACGTCTCATAGGTTGGCTTCTAAAAATCCACGATGTGCGTGAACAGTTTATATATCCATTTGATTGCTCTTAAGTTGTTCAGTTCGCTCAGATACGTTCACTCAGATACGCTTGCTGAAACCCCGAATACTAGACGTTTATAAGCATGACCTTGGAGCGGATAAGAACAGATTCGCTAGCTCGTATCCATTAGATCGATACATCAGAGTTTAGCCATGAGCCGAGTTGACTTCCAAGGAGCCCTGGTGACTGGACTCGGAAAGGTGTGCTAGTAAGCCATTAGGATTGCTTAGCCAAGCGCCCAGAGTCATGAAGTTGGAAAAAATGCTATTTATAGCCAGACCGCACTTCATTAGAATGCTCACTACGAGGAGGGACCATGTGGGGTCATGTGGTATGTGCGTAAGAACGATTGTGCAATGTGCCTTATACATGAACAATGATAGACACGAAAACATAATAAAATTAGATGAGCATCTATTTTGTAGAATGTTCTCTGCTCCCTAGAGAAAAACTCTCCTGATAAAAGGAAATTGAACAAGCGAGCTATCAGGCGGGTTTTTGTGAGAACCTCTGTACAAGTACACTCTCTTGTATATGCGACCATGTGTTTAATGGGGCAAAACTTTTCTCACTTGAAGATTATCACTGAGAGCCATCCTGCACAGCAAACGATTTGTGTTGACTTATATATCCGATAAGCGTCCCAGTTTTCGAGTAAATATGGGAGTTGGATACGAAAACCGACATGGTTCTACCTCATTCTGTTTCTCATTATACATCTATTTAGAAAAGCGGAGTGGTAAACATTATTGAGCGTATAGATGAATTCCAGCGCTTCAACTGTCATGGTTGTTTGCATGGAATCCGTTTTGCATCCAGTGCGCTTCAAATTCCATTCTCCCCGTTTTGGACACCATGATCCCGCTTCTTGGTCTGTTCCATTGGGTCTGTCCAAAATAAGAAAGTTAACGACAAAAAGATTAGCTTTAAAGATTTAAAGATTCGACCCTCTTCGGGAGAACTTGTTTGTCCATAAATGTATTAGATCTAGACCACAGGCCGCGTTAACTGGCCACAAGACGCACTGTTATCTATTAGATCGTCGAGGTCGTCACTGGTGGGCTGCCATCACCGAAAACGTCTAAGTATCTCCACAAGTCTAGGTTTGTTGCCTCGTCTTCCCCGGAAAAATCCCCCAGGTGAGATTTCTTTGTACAACTTCCATCTTCAGTATTTAGTATTGTGTAGCGAACCGCCTCAAGGGACCGACGCTCCGTTTTACGTAGTAGGCGTTATACTGTTATTCATATCCAGTGACGATAGCAAACGCGTGCGCTATTGCGAGGTGTCCGACCAGATTAGCAAATGAAGAGTTCGAAACATTAGACGGCTGAATAGTTATGTCAATAAAAGGCATATTAAAATGCATGGTTGATTCAAACTCCACCTGCGCTACTGGCCAGAAAAATGCGTCCCCCACTACGATGCAAATGGAAGTGAGCAGCAGATCACACTACATAAAACACTCTATGATACTGCCTCGCCAGATAACTTGCGCTCGTAAATTACGTGCTTTAAGTTATGCAAAGCTTTATTCATCAAGAATGGATCGTTTCAACCCAGGCTGCTGTGTAGTTTCGTGCGGTCTCGCCTAATTAACCTTTCCCGTCTGAAGCCATATGGTGGTCGAGCACCTAAAAGAAACCGTGTGAACCAAAGTTCAGTAAATAGAGGAGAATGAGAGGTACGCCAGCCTTCCACCACCTGCATTTTGTAAGCACACGTGGGCAATGTTGAACTACCAGTCTATAGATTCCAGGCACCCCATGAGTATGAGGCTTTTTAGGTCGTAAAATTTATATACTTTCATAGACATAATACGCTACTCATAAGGTTGCTGAAAACCCTTCGACGTTCATCCTACGAGCTCGCATACATGGGAACCGGTCTGATAGCTTGAAGGCGTCTTAAGCAAACTATGCAGTCGTTCACTGAAGCATGTGTAAGCATCGGCTTAAGCTTTACGACAAATAAATAGCTAGTGCAATCTATAACCGTAGGCTGAATTCTGCAGTAAGGTTGCGTGATGAGAGAGCGCACGGTTACCCAGTTTGAGACAGTCGAATGAAGCGTGTAATCATGATGATTTGGTACGCTTCGAAGGCAGTAATTTGAAGTAAGTGTTGTCTGGTATCACAAAATTAGAAAAGATCTTCACTGAAACTGTCAATTAAGCTATATATGCTTACGTTTAAGTTCCCACATGTGCACTTCAATAGAACCTGTATACGTCTGTTGGTGAACAGAGTGCTTCCTGGAAGACCTTCTACTTGGTCGCATATGAGAGTATCGCGTTCACTTCTCGCCAAAGAGGTGCACGTAAGGAGCTGAACACCTGGCTCACACATGAAGTTGGGTCACGCGTTAGTGGGCGGATTCCAATGGATACCTAGTCGCCACCTTACTTTTAATGTCACCCAAGAGATTCTGAAATATTTTCAGGACAGACAATATCTTTTTTCAACAGATACAATCATACAATCATACCAATTTGTTTTTCACGAAGGCTCACCTGAATCCCAACTGAATCTCCTGTCTATGGTGTGCAAATGAGTATATATTTGTGAATTTCGTGCAATCTGGGTCCAAGTAGAACCTAAGGTTGACGGAAACTCGGGGACTGCACCCACCTGGTGAGCTTCAAGAAGGGTGAGGCTGGTCATGGGTTGTCGGAGTTTTCAACAACCTTATGACTAGTGTGTTACAGCTTCACAATAATTTTTTTAAGTTTTAACCGATGCGGTATGCTAAAACGGGTCTTCTGCGTTTCACTCGGTTGTTCCGCCTCAGGTTGATTTGCAGTTTCCTACTATGGCCTACCAACTATACTTTCTGAATTGTAACAACACACCGAAGTGGCAAGGTGTTGTGATGCGGAAAAGTAAGCCGCACTCAGTGATCCTCAATGCACTGCGACGAGCTGAGCTGGGAAGGTCCATAAATAAGCTAGCTCCGTTGCAGAGCAAAAGGACCTTGAAGTGTGTGAAAAGTAAGTAGATGGCATATTGAGAGAGAGAGCGCAGTGAGATGGGTTGGAACGACCGTTGTGTCAAGCCCATCCATGAGTCATCGCGTATACGAATGCTTTCTTTGGCGTGATAAAGTTACAGCAAGCCTAGACTGAATCCAAATCAGGTGCCCTTCATGAGAGCCTTATGCATTCACGATTTGTCCGCTGTCACGCCATCCACCTTACGGATGGGCTCAGGGTGGGGAGATGGGTTGTCGGTGGGCTAGTTTACTCGGTTTTGCCTGGCCTACCGCATTGTTTTACTACACAGTCAGACGAAGTCGTGGTCGTCGCCGCCGCGGTTCACTCGGTTTGACCAGGCTAGGGGCCTGTGAGCTAAGAGGATAGGTGTGCTCAGTCGTGTGGTAGCCGAAACATACTCCGATTAAAACGCATGATCTGAACGGACAGGAGCGGCACATTATAAAGGCAAACATGAGCCAGTTCATGTGATTCGGTTCTCAATTCTCTTCAAGGTGAACGAATCAGTGCTGATTGATGGATCAAGTGCGGCATGATGTTTGAGCTTCGTGCTTCTGAAATCCAAAGGATCATCAGAATGATCTGCGACGAGAACTCCGTCCAGACTGGCTTGCAATGAGTTTGAACTGGACTTACAGTTGGATGTCCGTGGGCTTATCGCTTAGGTTTAGACAATACCAAACCCCTCACACACATCTAGGGTTTAGAAAAGTCAAGTCAAAACAAGTCAAGTTGCCTAACGTAAAGCTTTATGTATCCCAAGATGAATGTTTAGCATACAATCTTACAAAGGTATCATATGTAAATGCTAATACTGGTAGACACACCTACAAAAACTTGAGATTGTTAACTCCCAGTAGAAGAGCTTTCCGTTTCATTTCACTCCTCGCAAGCTTGTCGGTGAACAGCGGAGTGTCGGTTGAATGCGCGAGATACTGAACATGAATAGATTGTAGTTGTCCTTCTCTGCGACTGGACCTCCTTCAGTGATACCACCCTTCTAAACTAACCAATTTCCACTAGTCCATTGAGATTTTGTTTAAATGTCAGAATCTTGTGTAGGTCAATCTTCAGCTCGAACCAATTTTTGAAACAAATTCTTGTCACCACCTAACGCAGAAAAAAAGAGAGATTAATATCCCCTTGCATTTGTGGCTGCACCCAAAGCAGAGTAACATGACCATTGACGAATGGACAATTTTGATTATTCCCAGCGGACCTGAAAACTACCTAGCAATGGGCTTCGAATTTCACCCGGCTCAATTTGGGTGAAGTGCATTCAGTTGGTTCACCTAGCGTTAAAAATATTTCACGATTTCTCGTTCCGAAATGTTTGCAACTTGTATACGGAATTTCGTTCTTATCTGCAGGCTCAAAGCTGCTCCGAAAAGCAACTTACTCCGGTCAGCTCGGATTGCCCTTGAGACAGTATGCACCACTTATGAGTTGCTCTTAACAGCAAGAGTACCGGAAAATCTGCCACCCTATTGGCACCAAAGTAGCGTTTTTTGTTGCAATCCCAGTTCTACATTGATCTGATTGGTTTGTTTAGAACAGCCAGTGTCATCCGGCTTTGCGCTTCCAAACACATTGGTAGTTCATCGATCCATTTTAAGACAAATTTAGTTCCTGAGATTTACTAAAATATCTTCAAAAACAATTTCATTGGTCCCATGTTTCGCTCAAAGCTATTAACCCAACACATTCTATTGTGCCATGACACTTCCATTCATCAAACGCACGCTGGCTGTACACCAGGATGGCACATATTTTCTATGGGTTGTTAAGCCTAATTTACGTTGGAAGTCGAATCGCTCTGATCACCATCACGGTTACTGTGATACGATGGCCTATAAAGGCGGTTCGCTCGCCCATTCCTTCATCGCCTTGTGATATGAGCGCACCGAACGGTCTCGTGATTCTAACGTGCCCCTGACTATATTACCACTTTCAAGGTCAGCAGAACTGTCGGGCTCGTACTGCGATCTCCCTTCAGCTACCATGACAACAAACGAATGGGTTCGTATTGTGGTCATGCCGTTTTGTCCCTGTGCTTTTTCGGCCCCACGACAAAAGCAGATGCGAAGTTGGAAACTGCGAATTTACCCGGGCGTAATTAGGTCCAGTAGTGCCATAGTAACCGAACTATCAGGCTGATGTGGATGAAATTTGATAAGTCGGTCTACACAGCACAGGAGAAAAGGTCACAATCGGATAGATCGAAATCTCATATACAACACATATCAACATGAAGAAATTGAAAGCGGTAAAAAAACTCACGTGAAACGCCTAGTTGTAAATATGAAGTCTCAGAATTTCCCCACTCACTGAATCTAACGGTCCATGTGACGCACACACATCAGTTTGTGACTGAAGGGGCAGGTGTTACGATTGCAGATGATTTTTCACTCACTTGGGACAGATAACAATAGAATCTCGATTTTATGCATGAACATTCACCCATGCAACTTGTCAATTTAGTGTGGCGACCTTATCTCTGACCGCATAAGACTATTCTCTTAGGTCCTGTCCAGAGCTACACGGCTCCCGACGGCCACAATATTGTCAACAAATGGTTCTGTATTCTCCGTCTTAAGGACTTCTGAATAGGTAACCTGGTTGTTTGGTGACCGGGACTTGGTTGGGATGACCTAGGTCGAATCTACGGACTAGTTGATTGATATTTCTGCAGTTTGGTAAAGCAAAGCCACCATCTAACCTTTGTTCCTCAGCCGACCGGACTGTGATTGCCTTGTTCGATATTTGAAAACCTGTGACAACTGAGGCTAGTTGTGAGCACAACCATTTAGCGTTGGCCCCAATCAAGTCTAGTCACACGTATCGATCGAGATAAGTTTCGACTGTCAGTAGGGTGCTCATCTGTAGTCGGAAATGCAGTCAAGCCTGGCAGGTCGCCTTAGCGACTTACCCACGCCAGCACCAGTCCAGCTGTGATTTGACCGGGTAACATATCGATGCGGTAGGCCCAGACTGAGAAGCGAAGTCGAGGGAACCAGATCATTGATACTCACCATCACTTCAACCCAAAACTCACTCGAGTTTGGTCACCCAATGATCCGAGTTTTTTTCAAAGCGATAACACATGCTCCTCAAGAAATACTTGAGGTTGTTTGAACCGGGTGAAATTTCCAACCCCTGTCCCATCATGTGCACCATCTATGCGATCTTTTGTGGTTGAATGGCCTAGTTGCCAGCCTCTGAGCAAATGTGGGCATCAAAGACAACGGTTGGATTTATGTTGCACATGACAGAAGTGTATGTGGTTGATTCCCACTGCACCAGAAAATCGACATGTCAGCTTTTTTGAAACGTCTCGCCGGTTTACATCAAGCAAGCGCCTGGACATAACGTCACGGCGGAGTGTATTTGCCTGGAGAAACGCTCACTAAAAATGCGAGGCATTCCTTTCAGCAATGAAGTAGCGTAAGAAACGTGTGGAATCACGAGCGTTATTGCCACGTCAACACTGCTGCCACCTTAGGGTCCCGGAAATGCACTGAGATGACAGGAAACTAAACGGGGTGACGAATGGCACCAAATGGACAAACGACCGTGCAGAGGAGGAATTCAAGGGAACTTTTTTGGCCGAAGCCGACTGACGAAACAACATACAGATGTTGAAAAACACATGACTCTCGTCCGAACAATCACCCTCCTGTCCTGGAGCAATCATTCTAGTGAAGCGGGGGGGAGGGGAAGCATTGGACCCGAGCGTCGCTCTTATTAGAGCTCATTAGCAGTGCATATCCAATGGCCTTGCTGGGGTTTGAACTCCGCACATCTGACATTCGAGGCGAGCGTGTTACCTGTACCCCACCCGCGCACGCTGGACTCATCCAAATTTTTACTTCTGATCAGGTGAACATGTTCACACTTGAGTGATATGGTGTGGACACACCAGAATGATTGCACTAGGACAGGAGGACGATTGGTCAAACAAGAGTCATGTGATTGTGCATTCTACAAAATCCCGCAACCACCAACACCTGAAAAATACATATTGTTCTTATGGTCTTAAATCACAACTTCAACGTACAACAGCATAACTGCAGCATTTGCTTCAGTGAATGATGCCTTCCTTTGAAGTAGTGTTAGTGTGCTCCAACCACTCCGATTTGCATACGTCTGTGAGCCTTGCTGGAACAAGTTTATTCTTGGAATTTTTTGTCAACAGATCTCAGAAGTGGAAGCTTCAAGCCCTTGTGGGGGTGTTACAACAGCACAACATTTTGTGGTTCCGGTTCAACGGATTTACACATAATAGGGTTTGGTGAGCTGAACTGTCTGACCGAGATTAGAAAACGGTTCAGCCATTGTGAGGCTTGCATGTTATCTGATCAGTTTACGACGGACACTGGATTCGTACACTGAAGTTTGCAGCCTGTCACCTCTTCCCCTCCTGTGTTAAAAGAATGGTTGCTTGAAGGTTGCAAGTGATGTTTGACAGAGTAACAGTTTTTGGTATTTATGTCGTGAGGTCCCACCTCAAATCGTCGGTATAACCCCGGAGGACGAATGACAGTGAAACTCGACTTATATGTGATTTGCCTTTTTTTGTTACATCAACTTATCAGTACAAGCTTTTGTGTAACGTGCTGGTGAGGAAAAGTCGGAGCAGTAGTAATCCGTGACTCCCCTGTCGTTGGTTGTAACAACATACAAAGCTGTGGTACCAATAGTTCCGAAATCAGTCATTCGAATGAAACACGATGTGACATTTGTGCGTCTCGTCTTTATCACTTGTTTACTATGCTGCTCTAGTGAGTTATAGTCTGACAATGCTACCGCCTTGTATGTGAAATTAACCAGTCTTCAACCGACAAGTTCCGATAGGTTGAAACTTCTTGTGTTACCTTTTTTACGCGAAAACTCTCTTCGCAAAAGCATTATGTTCTTTGATTGGGTTCGGCTTTCGTAAGTGTTTAAGAGCTATCCGTACGAACTGCCTGAATTACGGAATAAACGAGTGCATAACATAACAAGGCAGGAGCGTTGGACTACTCCGGCCCAACTCATTCACTTGTTTTGTCCCGATGAAGGATATGCGCTATCCAGAATGATAGAGATCTCCATACATATCTTAATCTACTGAACAAAGACAGACTTGATCGCTTCTTTAACGAACAATTCATGTCCAATCTCTGGTGTCCTCAATATCCAGATCTTGGGTGAAAATAACGTGGAATTTCAAACTGGGACATGATGGACGATTAATCAATGAATCACATCGGTATAACTGAGTGAAAATAGTCTGGAAAGTTGCTATTAGTCAGTATTAACCAGTATGAGCACGTAATATTGGAATGTGTGGCTGTCTGCTCTAAGCCAAGTTCTCTTGAGAAAACGACCAGAAATCGGTGACAGTCTGTAAGAATACGCAACATCACATGTTGTTACAGTAGGCTGTCCTCTTCTCACAGGTCCATTACAGTGACCCCTTACTTCTTCCCGCAAGTCGTCTTCTGTGCACTATTCTGTTTCAGTGAAAAAAGCTCCATTATCCCCTCTAAGTACGAGTTAATCAAATTGCTGGTCAACCAATGATGTTCAACCACTAGCCAGAAGGTAGTGAGTTAATATCTTACTAGTGACTCGTGAGATCCGTACTGATGAAGATTCTCAGCTATGAATTGTCTAGAGTAGTCTCATTCAACTGAAATTCCGAAACTTCTCGCCACCTACCAACCATACTAACACTATGGGTCAAGTACACCAACGTACTCTCCAACATGATAAGACAGGAAATGTTCTTTATTCGTCATTTTTTGGTGAATCTTTCGGAATAGACCTGACATTCTTGACATGAAAGCAGTTCCACAATCCGTAATACGTTTTCTCGACAACGACCATTTAATGGCGAGGGCATCCACCAACCTACATAACGACGTCTGATACAATCGGGTGTGCGAATTAGGAAGGAAATTTGATGGAAACTCAAAGACTACTCCTACCCGATGAACCCCAATAAGGTCGAAACCGGTAGGGGGCTCTCGGAGAGTTTTTATCAACTCTATAAATAGTGCTATGCCAAGGGGGTGGCTATCTCTCACTAAATTTATTTATTCTATTTTCTGATAGCTCCGCAGTCCACACAATCAATGATTCTCGTCCTTGGATTTTGGCCACCCTAATAAAATGTGACCTTCTACACTGGTTAAACGAATTCGGCCATGCGGAAACCCCTACCTACCTTTATGACACGCCTAACTAATGTAAAATTCGGACGCGAAGATGTGAGTAGTGGACAATAATGGTGCGGTGTGGTTGCGGATTTTGTTGCCTTTTAAGGCTTTTAGGGCAGTGAGATGTTGTGTATATCAACCACTAACGTTGCAGTGCATCTGATGTCACGACCGATACTCAACTAGTGGGACAAAATGAAACGGAAAAATATGGAAAATAGGGGCCAAACAACGTCCTTTCACATTATGTCCTGGACGATTGCCCATCTCAAAGGGCCTAGAGAGAAGCGAAGGCTGTTCGGCTAGGCAATACTGATACTGGGCACATGAATGTACAGAAGTCGCGAATAAAAGAACACAGCGCGGCGATGTATGGAGACCAAATTCGTTCTGGAAAACTTAGAAGTGTTGGCATGTCGAGACACGAGACACGAAAGGGGATCTCTGGATGCATGGTACTCCACGACGGATTCGATCAATCGACTCGTTAAATTAGATTTAATTTATGCCTTACTATTACCGAGGCTATACACGTCAGCCGGAATACTGAGAGAAAGCCAAGAACCGGAATATTATTATTATCTTTCATTGCGTTGTGTTTACTGTATTGTATTGTATTGCAT
>SJOL01001804.1:706476-763007 GCA_004794785.1 Opisthorchis felineus | reverse complement strand
GGGAAACTTGGGCAAAAGCCTCGATCCTGTGTACCAATCCGTGGAATCCGTGAATCCGTGAGTATCCACAAGCCTGATATCAGTTGCTTTGACATTACGTACCCAAATCGGTTTGTTGCTTGTGTTCCGTCGACATTTGCCGTATCCGGGAAGCGTTGGAACAGCGCTATCTACTGCCATCTGGTGAAGTATAGGTGGTTGTAATGACCTTCCTCTTGAGTACTATTCCCTGCCGGTCCGTGTGGTCTCCACTGACCTTTGACCAGTGTGCGCGCGACGATTAAACACCGACTGCGCTACAGTCGGGCCATGTATTCGTCCAGGCCGCCGGTGGGTTTCGTCGTAATGTTCACTACTATTCCACCCTGTAAAAACAGACTTCATCACAGTCGGGACAGCACACGAAATTTAACGTCCCAGATGCTTGCGAAAGGATAAAGGATGAGCTAACAAATCTCCAGCAGCAGTGCCACAGGTATACGGATTTTTTTACCAGCAACTTTTTCCTCAGCCTGAAACTTGAGTATGAAAAGGCAATACAAGAGAAGACGGAGTTACAGCGTCACTATATTTTGTACTACGAGATAACGTACGGACTGAACGTTGAGATGCACAAACAGGTAATGTTCAATTTCACTGGCGTGTCTGATGATGTAGATGGAGATTGCTAAGCGCTTGGGCGCCATTTTGGTCCAAGTCATTCCTTTCTTGTCACAGGAGGTCTGTTATTATTGCCATACTGATGATTCTTTGTAGCACCAATCGCAGGTTGCGGCTGCTGTTGAGCGAGCTAAACAAGTGACGCCTTCAGAGTTGACGAATCTTATCAGCGTAAGCCTTAATCCGTTTCACTGTAATTTCTCATTAGTCTCAGATGGACGATTTGAAAAACCAAAAATTTCTGAATGGCAGTTTGGGTGGCCCCTTTGACCAAATGGATATCTTGAAGGTAAGCCAATGATCGTCACTACGGCGAAGACCTGGTAACTACTCACGGATGGCAATGCCGTACGAAATTCTAGTGCAAAAAAAACATATTTCATTGTTCATTCATACGACTTCCTGTGCCCTCAGATTTGTCATTGCATTGGTAGATTTCTGATACTCACCGACAATTTGCAACAATTTCTTTGGACATTTGTTCGCAGTCCGAATCGGTGACACAACGTGCTATTCATTCTGATTACCTGTTTTAGCGTTTTTCCATTGTAGTGCTTCTTGGCCGCCGTAGTTCCTCCGGTGTTCACGAAAGACTCACTCGACTCTTGTGAATTTGGTAACTTACCTTCCGTCCCATAGATGGCATTCGGTGGTAGTTGATCGATGTAACCAGAACTGCGTCATCGCGGCCAGTTTCCTGCCGGATCTTTTTCCGAGCTATTCCTTGAATCCAGTTGTGTCAGGCCCGTATGAGATTTTGTTTGTGGATTTTCATGACT
This sequence comes from Opisthorchis felineus, assembly GCA_004794785.1. Lineage (NCBI taxonomy): Eukaryota > Metazoa > Platyhelminthes > Trematoda > Opisthorchiida > Opisthorchiidae > Opisthorchis > Opisthorchis felineus. Next base: position 761,568 of record SJOL01001804.1, on the reverse strand, counting down.
GGATCTCTACTGCCTGGGCTCGTTCAATGCTTGCAGTCCACTGATTTTAGGGCATAGGAATTCTTCGTATTGGGTAGTGCTGCATTCATCTGTACCCGACCGCGCTAATCATTTTCGGAAGTATCTAAAACCTGTCCGGACATTACTTTCTCGCAAAGCACGGCAAAAGTTTCTGATCATTTTTCATGCTGTAGGTCATGGTAACGAGATGGTTAGATCGGGCTCTCCCTTAGTTCTCCACTTGTAAGACCTTATTTACATTTCGCCTCAACCACGCATTTATCAAGCATTCTTTTGGGCCAAACTGGACATGCCAAGTAAGTCAAGATCCGTTTGCACCGCATCATCACTCGCACATTGGGGCGACACTCCGGGAGACAAAGTGTCTCGATGGCTCATTGATAAAAGCGCGAATTTACGGACCTGAAGGTCCGCGGTTCGAACCCAACCTCTGCACTCGACTGCTCTTGTCTAGCCTTGGGCAACCTGGCAATATCTCAGCCGTCGTGCTTCCTTCGTGTGGCGTGGCAGCTAGACACCGGAAAGATGTTACAACTGAACGATTATTATTATTATTACCTCGATTGTCTCTGCCCTGGAATTCGAGCTTCCAGGACCTCTACTCTACAATGTAAACGGCAGGTTACTGAATCGCGTCCGGTGTTATCAGAGTGAGGAGTGTCAGAACCACAATGTTCCGTCGTGCAAACAGAACCAAGCTACGTGTCATGCGAACCAATCCTAACTTGGCCACTTTCCTCAAAAAGGTAAATCACATGTTCGGCTTTATAGCCATTGTATTAAATGTGGCTTCTAGAAAAGCTCCGTACGAAAAGCGAACTAAGGCCCAGTCAATAGATCTTATTGTGATCCGGCCTCTCATCCCTACTATGACTGAATCAGAATAAGCACCGAGTAACCGCAAATCTCGCCTACTCCGTGGATGGAATTTCTGTTAAAGTTCACACTGACCACTTACGTTCCGATCATTTGGCTTGAGTCCACTTGTTCTATCGTGAGGAGTGTTGCGCCGTCCAAGAGCGGTATTTTCGACCTTAGTAGACACTTGGAAGAAACAGTGACGATTAGTACCTCTCCGAGAGAGCATTCAGTGGAAAACATTCATTGAAGAGATTTGTATCTCTCAAGGTCATGGGCTAGATCGTGATCGTTCAGTTGTAATACATGTTCGGTGCCTAGCTGCTATGCTAGCCGAGAGAAGCACGACGGCTGAGGTACTGTCAAGTTTTCCAACCTAGCCAGGAGCAGTCGAGATGCCGAATTTGGGTTCGAACCACGGAACTTCCGCTTAGTAACTTCATGCCCTAACCACCAAGATTTTTCTAGCCGTGGTCTAGCAAGCTTCTGTCTTCCATCGGTTCAACGCGGAACAAATCTGGTCCCCAGCTGTGACATATGGACTGGTTCGATTTGTAACGGCCGCCACAAGCTATTGTGCAGGTCGGTCAACAGGCTGCTCTTGCGCGTACTCCAGATGTTTTATCGATTTGCACCTGCTGCACCTTTGAAATTAGAATATTGAATCTGAGCACATTTATTGGGCTTATGGCATCCGCTCTGTCCACACACTACAGTCTACGAACTGTTGGCCGTCCTGCAGCTGCTGCAGCGCGTTACGTCGGTGTTGATACAGCACTTGGTTTGCGAGTCGAGGCTTCATTACTGGACCGCATACCTGTGGTCCAGGCATGCCGACTCCGTGCAGTTCGACCTTCCGCCCGAGAAACCTCATACTAGTCGCAATACTGAACGCTGTTTATCGTGTCCATCCCTGTGCCAATCGATTGTAGCTCGTTGGTCGAAAGTCACATCTCGTAGAGCACTAGCCACCCTCAATTCAGCTCAATTCAGTTCAGATTAGTTTACCAACTGTAATCCGTGTACCAAGAGCCCATTTGTCCTTGCTGCCACAGTTTCGATCACCGGAAAGCGAGAGAGTGTGGGACATACAGCCAAGCCTTGGAGGCACATTGGTAATCATTTAGATGGGAACTAGTCACCTGCACATTGAACGTGATAGACTTAATGCATGAGCGCTACCGACTGCGTGATTGCGTCTTGAGCCGTTGGTAAGTTGCGCCTTGGAGTCCCCATCCAGAGAGGCGGCAGTTGTCGACCCGACTGAGTTTGCTGGTCAGTGTTTTCATACTTCATTGCCAGGTCATAAACTGTCCACCACTCGGTCGCTCTACTCAGAACAGCGCTGGGCGAAAAGAGCTCTACGAGGCAGACGGTCCTCTGGCACGCGGAATACACGTTCCAACCAGCGTAACCTATGAAGCGTGAGTAACTCATTCATCGTGGGGAAGTTCCCTTTTCCTAAAACGATTTGGCGTACCAGGGGACTGCTAGTCCGAGGTTCCAACTAGACCCGGTCAACGCTTCGGAGACACCGATGGTCAAACGATGACAGGTTTCGTACGTCCTCTGCGCGTGCAGGTCAAATTTCTGATCAAAAAACGCGGTATGGATCGCAATGTAGCGGTGCGTACTCTACCTTTGGCAGGCAAACTGATGTCGCGCCGGCACCGTAGGTGCCGGAGGTTAGCGAAGGACGCCATGGCCTTCCTGATCGGAAAAGTAACCTCGTTTCCCGCTAGTCCGTCAGGACTTACACAACCGACCAGGTGAACAAATTTATGCACCACATCAATTACCTGGTCGGCAGTCATCAGTTTTGGATTTGATCACGCCCAGCATTGTAGCATCACTTTACACTTTGCAGGTGTGAAGCGCATACTAAACCGTGCAGCAGAATTATTTAGGTTATTTAAAATGATATGCACATATGAAGGACCTGAACCAAGAGGAGCGATATCGTCCGCATGCTCAATGTCTATGAGCGGACGCCCCGGGGATTCAGTTGCAGACAGAGGAGCTTTCAGTAGCACATCAATAATCAGTTGGAGAGGAATGGTGCGAGAGGGCATCCTTGCCTTACACCCCTGAGCGTAGTAAGCTCGAGCGAAAGCCTACTGTATACTGGTGCGTGCTGACGGGGTTTTGCGCACAGTGCCTTAATATGGGATATATATTTGGAAAGAACACCTTTGGTCGCCAGAAGGGGCGTCTCAGTACGTTGGAGACACTCTTTGGACATATATTAGGTGTGGACGGAAATCTATGCGATCATACTTACAGTATATCCCAGGTTTTCAGTGATCGGTTGTTTCACAGCAGTACTGGATTTAGACGCGGTGGACACTGTTGTGCTACCCGGTGTACCCTTTCTGCTGCTGAGCGTCCTTAGAATAAAGCTGTGTGCAATCGCATCAGATGCTGGTGGGATGGTCCAGTCGTTTGCTTCCGTTCGTTTTAAAATTCACTTGTTGATTCAGATTATCATCTCGTACGGGATGTGAGTTTTCCCGATGAACCCCATAAAGGATCACAGGACTTATCGCTTGAAAGAGCTTTTTGAACCGCAAAACATGGGGACATCTAAATAGACTATGCGGAGCTTTAAAACGGAAGGAACGTTTGTAGGCTGCTGCAATGTTTGCTACTGTTCAACTCGGCGAGAACTTGGTTTAATTTCATTCTGATGAGGGCGCCGGGTTAAATAAATTTCGTCGCTAATTTCCAGCAATTTGGCACGGCGAGTGCATTTAAGTGTAAACCTTCAGACCTTGGAGGCGGGCTGATAACTAGTGTGAATCAAGGGTGAAAAATCGCTCAAAACGCGCAGCAACATTGTACAGTGTGTCATATATGTTTTGACACAAGATGACCGGGTCTTCTCTGGTGAGGCACCCACAATCTTGTCGCTCATTTTGAGCATAATCCGGTCCTCATATTCATATACTTCTGGCCGCGTGAGAGTACATGGTGAGCATTCTAAAAGCTCCCCTACACAAAGTGGTTTCCACCAAGTTCGTCCACTCTTTCCTGTCCGACTTCGTCTTCGATATTATTAAGGCCAACGCTGGAGGTCTTCAAAACCCGGTTGTTCAGTAGTTACTGGTGTGAACCTTTGAAAACGAGGGTCAAGCACAAGGTTCTTTGAATAAGCTGATCACCATCATGGTATCTTTCGGTATTCTCCACACCTTAAAAGTGCAAAGTCCTGCTTCAGAACGTTTAGTCTCTCAACATGTTCCTTACAATTCAAGGAGAAGCACCGAGGGGTGTGGATAATTTTTCCATACCACGTTTTTTTATTAACTCTGATGGAAGTGTGTCCGGTGAAGTCAGTGCACAAATATCAAAGGCCCGAATCACGTTTGCTAATCTGCGTCACTCGTGGCTTCAAAAAGACGTCGCTGGGTCTCAAAAGTAGTGTGTACCGAGCCACAGTAAAGGCTGTATTGTTGTAAGACATTGTTGCGAGACATAGTATCTGCGGACAGACAATGTGAGGCCTCTTTAGGTTTTCGAACACCACTGTATCAAGCGTTGCTGGTGTCAAATGGCACCAACGAATTCCTGACGAGTTACTTAGAAAACGGGTATTTGGTTATGTTGTAGTCATCTCAGTTGCAGAGAACGTTTAGCGCCATTAACTACCCTGGATTGGCCATGTGTTACGCATGCCAGAACATCGTCTATTGAGACGCGTTTTTCCATGTGCCTCCTTTAGAATGGCGCAAACTGCGAGATGGGCAACGTATGACTTGGCAGAGGCTTGTGAAAGAGATTACGAGGAACTTGGTTGTTGTTGGTGTGGTCGGCCTTTCCGGCTGGGCTCCCAGTGATCCCCCGCACTTGGCTGGAGACGTTGCAAGAAATGATGGCTTATCGATGTCAGCGTCATTCATGCTATCAGTTCCTCTTCAGATTGATTGAGCACCGGGAGTTGCAGGCGCCTCAGAATACTTGTGATAGGCTAGCACCAGTTCCCGCCGTCATCCACTCTTTTCTCCTTTTCATTTTCAGGCTTTGAGTATAATTAAGTAAACTTTGTGGTAGTAGACAGTGAAATACTAGTGTCAGCACTGATGTTGCTGTCTCTGACAATTATGATGCGACTGTTACAGAAGCCCTGAGCATGGTTTCTTTCACCTTTTCTCAGTCATCCAAATCATTATTATTACCACTGTACCCGTTCAGTTCTGGGAGCTTTTTAGCCAATTCAACTCGATACCGCTGTGTTACACAAACGATTTAGAGGTAACTAACTAAACGGCACTGCCTCAGCTGTCGTGTCCCAGGGGGAAAATGAGTAGAAACGTGTGCCCGCACGACCCGGTGATCAGAGTCAAGTGGCTCACTTCAAACAGCAGTCTTGTGTCAAACCTGTTCACCAGTATCCAGTTGTCACATGCTTCAACTGAGTTTAAGGTTGGTTTGCAGTTGGTGGCCTCCAGTTAGCACGGTGCGAGTACTTGTGTGGTAAGTTTGTACCAGTTAGAAACATGGTGTTCAGCACACAACTGACCTAAGGCTGCCACCTCGTCATGGTGGCCAGGCTTCAGGGGTGCCATGATCCTGCAAGCTACATTGGCTGAGACTTAGTTCCTCGAGGTTCAACCATGCCTGGAAGATCAACGGTGAACAGCCCCGCGAAGAATAGCGAGTCTCCCTACCGTGATAAATCGTATTGGGAGGCTACCTGGAGGTGGAATCGTTTTGTCCCTGTGATAGGAGTGTGAAGGTAGCAAAGCGTTTTCCTCAGGAAACCAGTATGTCCATATTTATGGAAGCAGCGATGCTGCCTTCCTCCGAGGCACGATGGATTAGGAAGCGTCGGTCCTGAAAACCGCATGCTCCGATCGCCCAATAGTTGACGGTGACAACCGGTGCGTTATTCAGTACGCTCGAAATACTCTTATAACTGAAGAGTGAGGTGCTGCTAAGAAGGCAGCTGCTGTGCGCAACCGCATTAGGAGTCAGACAGTTATGCTTTAACCCTGGCGTCCTCAGGCCAGGCCAACTCCCTGCGGCCGAGTAGATCAGGCTATTAAGTCACTGGCCCTGGGAAGAGTCGCTCAAGGAAACCCTAATAACCGCTGTCTCACGGTTCAGGCTTTCGAGTCAGAGATTTGGTGAATGGTTTCACTTTACTTCCAGGCCGCCTAGTAGAATCCACTTCTCGCAGTGCGGGAACTCGATTTTCTTCGTCAAGCTGCTTCCTGTTGGCCTTTTGGTATGGATGAACTGAATTGTAGCCAGTGTAGCCCGCAGGATCATCGTAGTACTGAAGTCTGACCACCACGACAAGCTGATAGCTTTAGATTGGGTGCTTACAAATGCTGTCCTTGGCTGCCAGGTTAACAATGAAGCAGTTCTGGTGATTTTTCCCCCTGAAAATGTGCTGTTCTGTTAGTCCCACACTGTTCGTTGTTGCCTTGCTGTCAGATTTTGGAGCCATTAGCCTTTGCTTTAGGTTGGGGCTCCCTGGCAGGACTACAACCCACAAACAACCAATGGCGCGACCCAAATTCTTACGCCTCATTAGTCGCTCCCTGTTTCCCCTGGCCCAGCCCTGTTGCTGCATATGACAAGACGCAGCGGCCGACTCAACCGTTTATCTTTCCCTCGTTTGTTATCCTATTCGACGTCCGCTGTTCATAGGTCCCGCCATTCGAGTTAAAATTTCTATCGCCTGTTATTTTTGTTACCGCGTCGATAATTCTGCCCGCAGTTCAAATCGATCACCTTACCATTAACTGTCGGCGGGTCGGTCATTGATGGCCGCTCATTCTAGAACACGTGTGGCCTCTGACTATTGACTTGTACCAGGCTACTTTAATGCTGTACAGACACCAACATTTACAAGCCTTGTGGAGCGTGTCACGTCAATCGTGACTCAGTATAACGATCGAATAAGTTCAGGCTGGCGATACGACTACGCTGTGTACCGAATGTTCGAGGAAGAAGGTGGTGTACAACGGTGGTGTAAATATGTATTCAACCGACAACTATTGGAAGATGGCTCCACCGAGCGTAGGACGACTGGCAAGCAGGTAACGCGCCAGAATTATGATAAAGTCGAGGTCACGGTCGGGAATTAAAACGAAAATCAAATATAGATGAAGTTAATCAGGAAGACCGGAAATTTGTGTACGCCACATCATTCCTGTGCTTTTTTGTGTCGCGCAACACGCGCTTGTTTCCTTTAGCCCCTAAGAAACTGTCCGATTCAGATACCAAGTCAAGGTATCAGAACTACCTTGTTTAGGAATGGTTAAATGTTGGTTCACAATGGAAGACGAACTCTACGATACCACACGGTGCCGTTCCTGCTATATATGGTGAAACCAAACGCCTCTCAGGCAGTCATAGAATTTTGGGCATTACGGATCATGTCAGCATCTCCGGTGTGAATTCCTGTCTTACCCGAACGTCATTCAAGTCGACGGGTTCTCAGGCATCAGGGGAATGTTGTTGCCAGCAGAAATCTAAGACATCGGCGAACCAAAAATGCTGGAGATACCCGAAGTTTCTCCAGCTAATAAATACCGCAGACCTCTGAAGACCTCCGGTAAGTGAAGCTACCAATGTGCAAAATTCCTCTTCGATATTCAGCGACGACTGAGCTGGTTTTCTTAACAACAGTTTTGTTGACTGTCTGCTTCTGCTCAGTCGAACTCTCGATTACAAATCCACCTTGGGAATGCTTGTCGTGTCTCTGGACACAGATGTCTCAGAATTGTACACACCAATTTGTGCAAAAAGGCGAAATACTCATTTGCAATACTCCTTTACCTAACAGTGACGTACTGAGTCGTTGCTGGCTACTTGTTCCCACCAAACACGTGTGGTGCCGCGCAGCCAGCGATTTGCAGGTAATCCCAACCGGTACATGTCATCTGTGCGAACAGCGAGGCCTCATCCGTGCAGCAAAATGGTGCTTTCTGTGACACGGAGGAGTTCAGTAAAGTACGAATACTGCGGTACCTCCACAGGTCTTTCGGATCAGAAAAAGCTGCTGTGGTCGCTGTTTCCTCCCCAACATTTTCGCCGGAATTTACACAATTTCAGAGTCATACATAGCTGTCGACGCTATCCAGCATGTTTTCTTTCCTGAATTCTTGTTTCTTATAAAGACTCTATATGCCTCCCCTCGTGTGTGTCTACGGCGAATTTTCTCCTGAGTTCACATCCAGTGGTATCAGGCAAGGATGTCCTCTGTCGCCCTTCCTCTTCGTTCCCGTAATTGGTACAGTGCTTGAATCCTCTTTGCCTGCCTCGAGCACCTTGGGGATCGAAGTGCTCACGGACATGATGCTGCGTCGATGATGTTTCGCTTCTAGAATCAGACCCTCTAAAAATTCAGACTATTTTAAATAACCTAAATAATCCTGTTGCACATATCGGTGTGCGCTTCGCACCTGCACTACCCGTCATCCTTACCACCATCTAAGCTAAGCCGCCATACAAACATGAAGAAGGGGCAAAAAGAAAGGAAAAGAGCGGGGACTCTGTAGAAAATCCTGTATGTCTAAAAAAAAGCGGACAAATGCAAGACGCCCGTGACTTCAAACAGTAATGAAATGAACACATCTGAGCGCCCTGCCGGAGTAATATGCTGTCAGAGGGATTGACGCAACGCAGACCTTATCCAACACGGGTCCGGTGCACGACGACACAACTAGACATCCCGACTAGAAGGTGACTGCATGCTCGCCATTGAGGGTGGTTACACCCACTGGTCTGTAGGTTTACAACAGCTTGCGGGGATAATCACGTGGATCCCAACCAGGAGGCGCAAGTATCCCATTGCACCCGGTCTAGCAGCAGCTATCTTCATTTCGCTTTGCCATGTAATAGCCTGTTCTTTGCCAGCAAGGGTTTGAAATAAAAGCAACAGTTTCTTTGGCAGACGATAGCTGGATATCTCTGGTGATGATGTAGGTCGACAAATGTCGCTCACACTTTCTTAATATGTGCATTGAATTCCACTCTCACAGTACATTCGAGGCAAGTAGACCGAACAACAATATCGAGTTCTTCACCTTGAGGTTTCAAAGGGGTGCAGGAAGTTTCAAAATCCTGAAGGGAACAACCTGAGACCCCTTCCAACACTTAGAATGGATCTTGCGGATCGGTAATTGTCAAATAGCAGAACAATGGTATCCTTATTGTCCAATTTAACTACTCTTCCTCTAGGTGCAACTTTTCAGTCTTTTGGAATGTGTATTCGATGACCGTATCAATAACAAAATCGAACAAAAAGGGGTTGAGGGCAGACCTATGGGCCCAAACAATTGTGAGAAAACTTTTAAACAGTTCGTCGTAAACTCCTATACGACCACAAGTGTTGAAAGTGATCGTACGAAATTCGAGGGTGTTCGCCCTTGCCCTGGGACACATGCGAAAGTTTTTATCTACGGGGTTCGAAGCACATTTGAACGCAAGAGCAACGGGGGTTGTTGGTCGGCGTTACGCGTGGCGATGCTCCAGCATCTAATGTGAGGTAAAGGTTTGACCATCGCATCTTCCACTCAAACAGAATTCTACTTGGTGCTGTCGGATTCGCGTCTCGGATGCGAGCATCGGTTATCGCAGTATTAAGGGAACTAGTAGTCGTATTGTGGCTGGCTTGAACAGTCACTTTAGGTGCCCACATCCTTGGTACGGATTCTTGCTCGCAAATAAGTTCAAACTACTTGCGTGAAGCATAACACAAGGGCTCGCCACCGTCTTTGAATGATATCGGTGGACGTTCATTTGGCCTAGTAGCCATGCATACTGGTACGCTTTAAACTGAGGGGAATCTTAGCTGGCAGGTTGCGCGTACGGTATCTCATGTACGAAGATACTGGGCGAGTTTTTGTTCCACTGGTTGATCTCGCAAAGGAACTGAAGATCAAAAAGTTCAACATCAGCGCTAACTGTTGAGAGCTGAATTCCAATTTATCGACGTGGTAACATCATTCTGAGCAGGATTAATGGCGGTTCGGAATCAAATTTGCGGAGGACATATGTGAACCACTGTAGTCAGCGGCCCTGGGTCAATGTGAAAATGTGCAGAACGTCATGGTAGCGGACCCTAACGTTAAGGCACCCCGCTGTAAAAAAAATGAATGCTAGAAGGAATAAACTATCACAATTTCAAAACACGGATAACAGGTTTTCTACATCCATTCGCTCTTCACTTCGTCACGCACTTTTCTAATAGCCAATAGGTACTGTCGTTGCAACATGCTTCTACTATTTGCCGTAAGCACCAACAGTCAAATACCTCATCAGGTCGAGCGATGGTAATTTACATTCCGATCTTCGCTTGAGTGATGATTTCTGAACATCACTATAGCTCGATGTTGAGCTACGTAGGTGCTTTCCTGGCATCGTCCATGCAAACTTCTATTTCTTATCGTAACCAGTCATTTGAGAGCATACTCGTGCGCATGTACTTGAATGAGTCTACGTGGATGAGCAGATTGGTTTGAATATATATGTTAATGGGGGGAATTTCGTTCTTCTAGCCAACCAACAGGGCGTGATTCTGATGCAGTTGAGGACAGACCGAATTCCAGCTCGATCATTGTTTGGCCAACTATCAAGTACCGTTCCATGTTTGTCATATGGGCGTTGTACTTTTAGATTATCTATTTTGAATGGATTTGTTGTAGAGGGGAATAAAGAGTTCTCAGCCGACTACGGTGGGGGATAGTTTCTATCTATGCAATCAAATTGCCCAGCTCAGCGGACAAGCCAACGACCATAGTTCCTATCGCTTATTCACCTTTCCAATGGAGAAATGCGTCCGAAATGTCCATAACACCCAAACCCCACGTCTACAGATAAATCCGTGGTGGCTTGGCGTCTGAGTAGCGATTTATCGTCTTTGAACAGCGTTCGATTTCCTGTCCTTGTGTATTTCGTTCACCGTCGTTGGTTCAACTTCAAGGTTTATTTGACCACCTTAAACAAGTAACTCGTTGCTGTCAACCCTGTTTGACCATCGGATGCCCGCTTTAGTACTTTTTTAAAGTGAAAACTGACACGAGGAGGCAGTCAGTAGAACTTCAGTGGCAACTACACTGGTAGCAGGTTCTTGGATGAAGTGAGCACCATCTGACCCGCTCTAGCTAGTATTTGTAGGGTTCACTGTCGATCACACTGAGGTACCCTCTTCGAAAATTTTCATGACATCATTGTGAACCGCCAGGGTTGTTTCTGCACTTTTTATGCTTCCAGGTTTTTTTCAGCCACGCTACTGTTGTGTTGAGACTCACGGGCGTAAAATTTCTGTCTGTCCACTTGACAACGTGCAAGAGAGCTACTCAAAAGACGTATAAAGGCGGCACTCGAAACGCAGAACATCTTAGGTTAAGTCGACCGGCTTGTGGGTACAGGTTCACCGTTAGTTTAACCTTTCCGCCCAGTTGCTATTCACACGACATCTAGCTTACAGACGTCATTTTATGTAGAGCCTTGGTTTGGACCAAACTGCATTTTCCACTGTGTCAAGCCAACCCCACACCAAGGCATTAAACATATTTGTGTCAAATAGCGCCTTCCCACAGTTTTGCGTATATATCCGTGAATAAAGACTGAACAATTTTTCAAATATGCAGCGCTACTCTGTATTCGCTAAACTACCTGTTACAAACTATTCCTTCATAATGTCTTGGCCTTTTCCTAAACGCCAGTCATGAAAAAAACATCGATTTTTTGGTCCACCTTCATTGTTTGATTTGGGTTGTACATAAAGAACCGAGGTGATGCCTAAACGGACCCCACAGTGTGTTAGAAAGGGTTTAGTTAATGTTGGGAACTCGGCAGCAATTTATCCTGAGAGCTTTCAATAATGTTTCGCCCTTTGATCTCCATCCATGAGCTCTTGATAGGATAATGTAACTTTTTTCATCCACCCTGACGATGTATATTTGCCATGATATGTTTGCTGTTCCTACTCTTGGCGAATGTGCACTTTGAAATGATGACTAATCTAGAATCCAGATCCCCCCGTAGGCTAATGTCTGAGTTCTTGATCTGAAGATTCGTGTTTTGAGTCTACCCCTGGCATCTTGATTGCCAATGTCCAGGCCTAACCAACCTGGAAGTAGGTTAACCGTCGTTGCTTCCATGGACCGTGTGACAGCTATGTTCTACGACTTGATCTTTGATTGAATCAAAACGTAACCTGTTACGCATGCAAGTGCAGTCTCGTGTCCAACCCCCTCATGGGTGATCGGTGAGTCCGTGGGTTCACCCACTATCTTGATAGCCCCGAATTAACCCCAAGAATGGTGAGTCGTGTCACCACCATGCAGCTGGCGACCATGAATCTAATGCGGATCAAACTAAGTCGCAATATGAACGGGGACTGTGTGCATTATCATGCACATGACACTACGTTCCTGTGATCCCTGGAATTGCCGATCTTGCCGTCCGATCAGTCACCGTAAAAGTCATTCCGGCCTACCTTACTCTCTACGTATGTGCGAATACATACTGTGCGTTAAGTTCAATTTCCAATCTGTAGATTAGTTCGCAAGGATGCTTTAACTTAGTCTTACTGCCTCCGGCAATAAATCTGAGTCCACCCCTTGTTTTTCGATCGTCCTTATCTCAGCTTGGACAATTTGGTAGAGTCTCAGCTCATCAGCTTATATTGAGGCACATGATAGTTACGCATCGAGGGATTGGCAAAGTTGTGTGATCTAACTTCGCTTTGAAATGCTTTACCGAAACAACCGACCAGCTTACTGTCTCACCAGTTGCAACAAATCCCTTGGAAGCGCGTATTTTACTTGCTCGTGTGCTTGTTATGGTTGTGACGAGGCATCTGAGGAATTTTTAATTCAGAGGTAGGTTATTCTAACAAATCGTGTAGTCACTTTATGTTTCCATTATGTAGCATTAGTTAATCGCCGCCCAAGATCGTTCCTATTCTTCCCAAATAATGCACTGCTTTCTGTGTCTGAGCAATAGCAGTTGCCACTTCGCTGTAACCAAAACTCACTCGGTCACTTTCATGTTTTCTACCTTGCAGACTGGTTCTTTCATTCTTCTGTCAACGTTTTTACTAACAGTTTTGGTGTATGAAAAGAGTGCGCCTTATAATCCGCTTCGCGAACCGTCGGAACAATGTTCTACGGATCCTACCTAGCATTGTTATTTTTGTGGCAGACTAGCTTGTACAGTATCAGTGTCTCATCCGATTATCTTTCACTATTTATTTCTATTCAGACCATGCAACAACAACAACTTTTGCTAGCTGGTGGTTCCGCCAACTTACCTGGAGGGTTTCCTCATGGCTTCAACTCACCATCTTTTGGACCTCTATCGGATGGCACTGGTGCACTTTCAATGTCTGGCCCAAGGACGTCAACCAGCCTACCGACATCTTCGCTTAGTACTACTCCTGGTCTTAACGCCACACCACCGTGCACAGCGATTGCTGGGTTACCTAGTGGACTTCCCTCACTTGGAAACAATAATCCAAATTTGGCGCTCCCACCGAATCCCTTCTTGTCCCAGCTCATGGTTCCAGCCTCAACTGCTCCTTGCACAAACTCTTTGGGCAATGTTCCCAACCCATCTACCTCCGTCCCCGGTGGATCACCGGCCTTCCTATCTGGACTGGCACAGTCGCATCCAGCGGTTGCTGCTGCAATGGCAATTGCTGCTGGCTTCCCTCCTCCTCCAAACGCGCCCGGAAATCCTAATCAATCACTGAACCCTATGCTTAATAGTGGCAATCATGTGTTTCCCTCCCAATTGCCTGCACATATGAACAACATGGCACCGTCTTTCCCAGGGTCATCGGTCAATGTATCAGGTGCGCCTCTTTCTTCTCTATCCAACTCAGCAGCCCCACCGTCGACGCTTATGTCAAGTCCTTATCACGCGACTCCCGGTTCCGTTGGTCAGAGTTCTTTTTCCCCCACCTCATCTTCCTTCACCTCACCTTCTGCCGGCTCACGATTCCTCGGTGCACCGCCAGACGGTATTGGTGGCCTTCCTCCCTTTCCTCCTATGATGTCTCCCGCAGCTCTGTCGATGATCATGAGCGACAAAAGCTTGGACGAAAAACAGGTGAGTAGTGTTACATCCTCCAGCTGATTGAAGGTTTAGCTTGCACTATGCGCTGTACAATCTGCCTTTTACAACCATCATTTCATCAGTCCTGTCCGTGCCTGGCCAACGTTGGGGCATTTCAGCTCCCGTGTTATCTTCAGTTAATAACTTACCACTATATTATTATTATTATTGTAACTAAACTTAACTGAAGCGGTGGTCTACTCATGTCTCTCCTTTCATCCCGGTTTTGGTTGATCATCGTAGTAGCTGAAAATCACTGCCGTGGATCTCTGTCAACGGGAGAGTGACATAATTTCCTGATACTCATCCGTATGCAAGTGAAAAAAAAACAGTGGACGGTGTCACCCTTGAGAACGCTGCTAAGCTATCATGGGTTGTTTGGAGAAGAGGAAACACAGTCTGCTTATGAGTGCTGTGTAGTCTAGTGATCATGCACTTCCTAATTTGATATCTGTCAATGATTAATAATACTACCTAAATTGAGAGCTATCAGATTGTAGTGCAATTGCCTGTTAGCATGGCAATTTATCGTCCCAGAGATTAGGCATGTCTGCGAACAGGTAGGTAATTTGACAGACAGGTAAAACTTGCCAGGTTAGGATGGCTGATGCGTGCACTGCGTATGTCCGACCGCCTACCAAAGAAGATTGTGTTTTCCATTCCAAACCCTTGTTGGAGAAAGGTTCGCGGAGGACAGGTCGTGACGTGGCATCTCCAAATGAAAGCGGCCACTACCGTATTGAACATTGTGGGACCTTCGAGCATCTTTGGGGGGGTCCATAGGAAATGACACGTCACTGATCCCGGTGGCAAGCTTTCTGTTGCTTCTTAGCCGGACTGGGTGCTGGGTCAACCCAACTGATGCTGTCATTCTCCAACACGACGCTCAGATGTGTTTAGTTCAGTGGTTTCGAACGGTGTAGACACTTTCCTCTTGACCATCTTCCGTAAGGTCATAGGGCTTCTCGCAAACGTCCCCACTCTTTCCCTTTCAATCTATACTAGGGCCCTCTTCCTCCATCATGATGAGGATAATGAGGTAATTAAAAAACTATCTCGATGTCTTTACAGCCAACAGTATACTGTCTAATTAGACTAAGGTACTGTATTTTTCGTCCTGACAACTGGTGGAGTTTGTCAGAGTTATTCCTCCTGTTTTATTCAATTTTGTGGTCGACGTCATCATGCAGTTCACAATCCAAGGAAACAGGTATCTTCAATTCAATTTATCAGCCATAAACCATGTACCATAGACAATGATTCCAGCTGCTAAAGTTTCGATCACCGGAAAGTGAGAGAGTGTGCAGCCAAGCCTTGGAGGCGCTTTCGTGATCATTTAGGTGATAAATAGTCAACTACACATTGAACGTGATAGATTTAATGCATGAGCGCTACCGACTGCGTGATTGCGTCTTGAGCTGTTGGTAAGTTGCGCCTTGAAGTCTCCATCCAGAGAGGCGGCAGTTGTCGACCCGACTGAGTTTGCTCGTCAGTGTTTTCATACTTCGTTGCCAGGTCATAAACTGTCCACCACTCGATCGCTCTACTCAGAACAGCACTGGGCGAAAAGAGCTCTACGAGGCAGACGGTCCTCTGGCACGCGGAGTAGATGTTCCAACCAGCGTAACCTATGAAGCGTGAGTAATTCATTCATCGTGGGGAAGTTCCCTTTTCCTAAAACGATTTGGCGTACCAGGGAACTGCTAGTCCGAGGTTCCAACTAGACCCGGTCAACGCTTCGGAGACACCGATGGTCAAACGATGACAGGTTTCGTACGTCCTCTGCACGTAGAAGCCACGTCTCTGATCCATAAAGCAGTGTGGGTCGCACTACCGCAGTGTAAACTCGGCCCTTGATGGACAAACTGACATCACGTCGGCGCCATAGGTGTCAGAGGTTGGCAAAAGTTTCCCTGGCTTTCCCGATTCGAGAAGTAAACTCATCCCCAGCCAGTCCACCAGGTAAACAAACTTACCTACCACGTCGATTGGCTCACCTGCAAGCATGAGGCTTGTGTTTGATCCCACCCAGTCTTGTAGCAGCACTTTTCATTTTGCGAGTATGGAATGTCTGTGGTTGAACGTCTCGGGAGCATTTCAACCTCCGAGGTTCCAGAGGCAGGCAGAGAACATATTAATAACAAAGTTGAAGAGGAAAGGTGACAGAGGACAGCCTTGTCGTGCACCACTGAACTCAGGCGAAAGCTTCCCGTATATTCGTACGTGTCCACAGGAGTTCGCATACAGTGCCCTCATAAGGGATATAAATTTGAGAGACACCTTTGATAGCCAGACACTGCCAAAGTTTCTGACGATCGACAGAATCAAAAGCCGCTTTCAAAGCAAGAGAAACGACCAACGTGGGACGTCTGAAGGAGTGGCGCTGTTCAAGAATTTGTCTCGAGGTAAAGATATGGTCGATGCATCCTCGGCCAGAGCGAAACCCAGCTTGATTCTCACGAATCTGTCTCTCCCGATAATCTATCAACCTGCGCAAAATAATGCTAGAGAGCACTTTAGATGCGAGGGACACCAGGCTGATGCCACGATGGTTTTCGCACGACGTTCTTGCGCCCTTTTTGAAAACTGGGATGACTGTCTAGGAGCTCCATTTGACTGGTATTTTGTTTTCGTTCCAAATCTTCTGCGGTATGGTTGTCAGACTTTTCACCAGGACCTCGCCACTTTGGGGGGTGCAGACCATTCGAGCCAGGTGTCTTGTTGCGTTGGAGAATTGATATCACGCGCCGGATTTCTGTTGTTGATGGCAGGCTGGTGTCGCTGTTCCATTCAGGCCTGCTGGGTTCTTCCTGCGGTTGTGTTGAAGGAGACCAGCTGAAGTGTTTTTCGAAGTGTTCAACCCATGAATCTAGGTGTCAAAATCACGTCTGGAGAAAGGTTAACGGACTTGGATTATGTGGACCATATCGTTTTGTTGTTTGACCATTATATATCCGTGAAAAATACTTTAACCAGAATGTCAGGGATGATCCCATTTTGTGGCATGCGTTTTGCAATCTTACTTCAGGGCTTTTCATCCCCTTGTGCTCTTCTGAAACTTCAGGATGAGAGGCTTAAGTTCGTTAACCGGTTCACGTAACTTGGCAGCTGCGTAAGCTGTGGTTGTACTGTAACTCATGAGGTCAATGTGCGGACAATCAAGGAGCCAATTTGTGTCGTTTTTGGCGTCAGAACGGAATTCCTCTGAAGATAAAGAACCATGTAAGGCAACTATAAGAGCGGCCTCACTCTTTGGTTGTGAAACTTTGCCCCACCACTCTCAGGATCTCAGTCTTCTTCAAGTGTTTGATCACTAATGTATCCGTAGTGTGACAAGAGTGAGCTAGTTACAATGAGCACGCAACGAAGTGGTGCATAAGTTGGCACTTGGTAACATATCCTATTCGTTAGAGCAGCAGATTAAAATTGCCAGGTTGAAGTGCTTGGTATGCACACTCATCGTCTACCGAAGAAAGCATTGTTTTCTGTTCCGAGCGATTGTTGACGAAAGGTTCACGGGGGGGGACAGGCAATGACGTTGCAACGTGAAATAATAGCGGTTACTGTCAAACTTAGTATTGTGGGATCTTCACGTCTTCCTCGCTGGCAGGTGAATGGAAACCCTGCAGGATATGGTACGCATGCTGTCGTTTCCTATCCGGACTGCGTAGCTAAAGTTCTCCTGTCGTTGTATACTAGGTTTAGGTCGGGTGAGATTCGCAAAGGTCGCTGGGTCGATCCCGCTAATGGTACCTTACTTCAACATGATGCTCAGATGTGTTTATTCTAATGCTGTCCAAAAGGACATAGGGCTTGTTCGCACTAAGTCTCTACCCTTCTCTTTCCTCTCCACTCTTTACTAGGGCTTTCTTCCCCATGGTTGTATAGTAGTTTAGCACCAGTATGTATTACTAGTGTATTGCTGTCAACGATGATGTTTTATTTTATCTGTGCCCCTTGGTTTTTTTTGTCACGCGTCTTCAAACGACAACTCTTCTGAAGATAGGGTTTGGTACTTTTCTGTTTGGTGGTAGATGTTTCAACAATCCACTTCGGCCCTCTGTCGAGACAGGCTTATACTTCTCATTCCAAGTTCTCCCGGAAGATGCACCTTTGTTTTCAACTGGAGTTCTGGTCCCGATGTCTCTTTTGTTTCGACTTTCAAAGACCTGCGAGTGCCACTTTCTTCTTAGGTTACACTAGTTGTCAAGTTGATTGCCGGTCTTATAAAGAGCATAGTTAAAACACACCCTCCATCCACACCTTGAATAACCCAAATGTGATCTCATTTAACTGCGCATCGCGATACGCCTCCAAACGGATCTTTTGTGACGTTCCACGTTTGACCAAAGCACATCGAACCGGTGAGTCAGCTAGCCAGCCCTTTCGAACTCATTTCATTCGCACCACCGGCATACGTTCAGTGGCACCCGCGCCTAGTTAACACCGGTCAATTGCGGGACTTCAAGGAGCATCTGAAACCGTCGCGTTGATCCGTTAATGTCTGCCCGAATGCACTCCGAGGTTTAATGTGCAGTGGTTGAACCAGTGGAGTTTGGTATGGATGTCCTGTAGTTGTTGCCTCGATCGAAACTGGCTTGATTGAAAACACTTGTGTCAGTCGGTAATCCATGCATTTTTTTCATCTGGTTACTGGAACACCAGATTCTGCTCATTTACCAAGTGATGCTTTTCATCACAAGACTTCATTGCTACGAAGTTTGTTTGCTTCAGTTACGTCTAGTTCCTTCTGTCGGTGAAATCCTCCTTCAAGACGTTCAATTCGGTTCGGTGATGCACCTGTTAGCCGTGTCCGGCCGGTACGTTGGTTTCAGCTGCCACATTCTTTTCCGTCCGCAGCAAACCAAGAAAGAAAATACATACAGCGAAGAAGAACGGTGTCTTTATCGGACCGCACTTTGAAGACGACCACTTGGCCCGGAACTAATGCCTTCTTATTTGAGTCACTTGACTAAACTATCGACCGAAGTTCAAGCCCGAAAACCGGTACCATTGATTGCAAGGCATAGTCAAGTCACTGGTAATTGGGTGACCCCAAAACATCAGTCTTAGACCGCGACCCTAACCCGAAGTTGTTAGCGCTCAGCGAGGCAGTCATGATTAACCACTATCGACCAAGCTTATGTGTGCAGTTGGCTTGCCTTGGACTTAAAGAAATCGACTTGGTTGGTTGACGGCGCCGATCGTTTTGTTGCTATTTATATTGTAAAAAAACCTATTGCTACAGTTTCGTTCCTCGCGAACTAGGAAGCTGAGGACGGGGCTATCATGCATTGGAGGCTATGGCCTGACCATTTCATTGTTGTTGAGTTTTCTAACGAAGTAAGGAGTGGGAGAGCTATGTATTAAAAGTGCTAGTTTTGCTGTAGGAGAACCATTATCCGCGTGTATCTGTCAGCGTCATTAGCCATTGGTGTGTCGTGTTCTGAAGTCCTCATCTGATGAGGTGACACTTGTAGACCCGACTGAGCTTACTGGTCAGAGCTTACATACGTTTCCGGTCGTATCCATTAAACTTAAGTTTGAACAAAACGAGCTCTGCAAAGTGGGTGGTCTTTTGACCTGTACACTACATGTATGTTTGAGTAGGTGCGAGTAGAATCTCTACTGTTGGAGCCTTTCTTCGTCCAAAGCCATTTAACGTAGCTAGATGTCACTGATCTTCTGTTTTTATTAGATAAAACAATAAAAATAAATAATCGTTTAGCTGCAACACCCTTTCTGTGCCTAGCTACCATGCCACCCGAAGGAAGCACGAGGGCTGGGATACTGCCAGGTTGCCCAAGCCTTGACAGGGGAAGTTGAGAGGCAGAGGTGGGGTTCGAACCACGGACCTTCCGGTCAGTAAATTCGCGCTCTAACCACTGAGCCATCTCGCCTAGATGTGGACATTTTTTTCGGAAGTGCCCATGACCAACTATAGTCAGTTTCCTTATACCCTTGCGCGTGAAGAGATTGCGCCTCTGATCCGTAAGGCAGAATTGCTCGTCCCCAGTGTATACTTTAACTTTGGCAGATGAAATCGACGCCACAGTTGCCGGAGCTTGGCATCCTTCATCATCATCTTTCGCTAATTCACCAGGATTTATGTAACAGCTCGGTTAGACGAATTTATCTACCACCTTGATCGGCTGGTCTGGAAGTACAAGGTATGGGTTTCATCCTACCCAGTCTTGCAGCTACGCTATACTTTTCAGGTGCGAAGCTCATGCCAGTCCGTTAAAATGGTCTGAGTTACTCAAGAGTCCGTATCTCTGGGCGTAGTCTCTAGGAGCATTTCGATCCCCGAGGTGTCAATGGCAGGCACATAAGTTCCAAGCAGCATATGGGCCTCAGAGTTGAGAAAATGCAGCCTTGTCTGACACCACTGGTGATGGTGAACTTAGGCGGAAGGAACTCACATAGGCATTAGCCTGTATTATTTCCCCACCTTGTGTCCAAACACACGTTTTGAGTTGGTTTACCCATCGATCAGTCATTCAAAGCATTGTTAACATTGTTCATGATTGGACAATTCGCTACGGCAGATTCCTTCCTGCATTGTAGGAAAGCCAGAGGACCAGTGTTTAAAAAGCGGGTATATGGTATTAGACCTTATTCGTGGCAGCCAATTTCGTGGGCGCTAGCCATCCATGTCCACAGTTTGAATCCCCAAAAGGTAGCATAATAAGCGACTACTTGAACTGATCTATCATCCCGACACGATAGACTGTGCTTGTGGGATGACAAAACCAACTCATATAGCTCGTTCCGTGACATTGAAGCGTTGAGATATCGTAACCTCAGGTTGATGTGCCACTGTATCACGTTACTCCCCATATGCATGAATATCTCCGAGGGCATTTCGCATCCAGTTTCATGTCACCCATTTGCACATTCATCGCCGATAGTTTAGCTTACAGTACTTCCGCTCACTGAGATAGCCGGTATTTTCGTTCTCTGTGCTGGACTGCAATACGACTTCCAATTCAGCACACCAACGGCATTTTGACGGCATTGTGAATTCGCCGACAGTGAGAGTTGACCAACGTCGAATGCACACTCCGGGCTGTGTTGTTCGTCAGCATATGACCGACAGCTTGCCAGCAGGTATGCGCTACATGTACACAAACAATGATCAAAAAAGTTAACGTTAACCACTTCTAATTTGGATCAAATCCGTGAACATACAGCCTAATTCGCCCGTATGTACTGATTGATGATTCATGCCACCTATCAGTTAGCTTCTCTCGTCAATTGATCGTATCAGAAGAGGAATTTTGAAAGTGTATGATTTGTTTTGGAATATCCATCTGGGTCCCTCTCCTAACTCCAAACTTCGTCTCGGGTACGATCTCACATCCTCTTAGCTGGTGTTCTTCTACGTTTTGCTTGTGGGTTGATTCAATCCCATGTTAAGTTGCATCAACGCTAGTGCATGTTTGACCTTCTTACTCATGAGAGCGAGTTACCGAAATGTTATTTTTTGGCAATTGATGAAGTGGAGTGTTGTCATTTTACTATGGTGGGTAGATCTGATGAACAACGATATCCAGCATATCAATCTTAGGATTGGACGTCAAAATTTTGTTTGCGATTTCTGTCTTAAACATATGTTGAATCCGTGGAAATATAATGTGAATGTGAAGTCATCATAGTTTCTCATTCGATCCGTCGTCTTGTGTCCGGCTCTAAGGACGGGTGCCGTGGAATCTGTGCACTAGCATCAATGCGTTCTGAACATAGCTCCCTCCGTTACGGCCGAAATCGTTTTTTTTTCTGTAGTATTAATCGAGAGGGAGACTACTCTATTTCACACAAGAGGAACTGCTGATTCCGTAGTCACGCGTCGTCTTCTGTGCACCTGATCCTACGGTCTGTCCTTTATCTTACTGTTCGATTATTACTGCCAGATTCGCATTCTTTCGAATTCAATCATTGTTGCATGTTTCCGGCCTGCCACCCATTTCTTGTCAGTCTCGACAGGTCCTTTTACACTGCCAGGGTGGAGTTCGACAAGAAAACTAACAAGGTCTGCAGTCTGTCTTTGCCCTATTTCATCCACCCCGTTGTTTGAACCGTTTCGAGCGTGTGATTCAACTGTATGAGCCTCCGCGGCTAGAACACCCATTTTTTGCATGTGCATGTTCCTCGAACGACTGTGTGCGGGTGTTTGTGACCAAATGGCCCAGGCGGCTGGTCACAGCGACCACATGTGTTTGGTTCGTGTGTGTGTGTGCGTGTGTTCGCTTGCGTATGAACCGTCGGTACATGTTGGGTGTGACTACAAACCTCATCAGAAATGACACTATGCCAGGGGGTAGGGGCTTGCTTTTTTGTGCTGAATCTGCGAGACAAAGCAGAACTATTTGGCTTGCGTTGCTCTTCTGCGTACAACACACTCCCTCTCATTGTCACCGCAGCTGTTTTTCACTCGCTTGATTATGCTACCTGGTGCTGTTGCGATGCCCTCAGGACAACTAGTCGCTTTTTAACTGCAGTTCGGTCGCCTGCCGAACAAGCGAGAAGCTCCTACAACCTCTTACTACTTCCTGCGAACCATCAGTAGTATATGCCTTGGGAATCCTGAACAGGTCTCGTTCCTGATGCACGAATATTCTGTAGATGAGCGCCCTTGAACAACCGGACACTGGCGCACTACAATAAGACGGGGCATTATTCTGATGGAAATTCCGGCGAGACTCGATCGATAACGTTGCAGTAAATATCTACCATTTCATATCCAGGTATCACTGTCGTTCTGATCCAATTATTCTGGTCAGTTCAGCAGAGTTGAGGTGGATTCAAACTCAAGATACCCTGTAAGTAATGCAGATATCAGTTGATTCGACCTCTCTATTCACTCTCCAAGCACCGGATGACAACCATAAGTTTACGGAAACCTTTGCAATCTTGGGTCCCCGTCAAGTCGTTCGTCTTAATCGTTTGTTTCGTAAGTCAATTTATTTTTGTTTTCGAGTGCTTGACAAAAGCAATGCATCATCTCAACAGTTTTCGTCAACTTTACCTCACCTC
The DNA here is from genome assembly GCA_004794785.1 of Opisthorchis felineus. NCBI lineage: Eukaryota > Metazoa > Platyhelminthes > Trematoda > Opisthorchiida > Opisthorchiidae > Opisthorchis > Opisthorchis felineus. The sequence continues at coordinate 738,573 of SJOL01001804.1, read as the reverse complement.
AAACGAACTAGAAAAGCCCCCGTTCTCACCATGCTTAGCATGATAGAAGGGAGGACATTTATAGTTTGCACGTTAGGATGTATCATACATAGGGAACAAATGCGGTGTATGAGGAGACGAATTCAAAGACCTGGCTAATAAGACCTGTGCAGCACCTAGAAAAGCTCAGAGTTTGGTTAGTTCACGCAAGCATGATAATGAGTTCGAATAGCACTGTGAATGCATACTTATGAACACGTATCGAAGATATCGAATTTTCGGTGTGGCCCGGATGTATGAGTTCTGACCCCCAGTCAGACTAACACAGACCGTCTTCGTTTTATTGTTCCAGTGAAATGAAATGCCCCACTATGGAAAGAAGTATGCTTGGAGTGTTGTATGAAGTCGTTTGCAAAGCTAGCAACCAAACCACGCTTCGGTTGCACCCTTTCAGGAGATCTCTCTAGGGAGATAGTTGTAATAGGAAGGCATCCCTATCTTCTACAAGAGTGCTGATTTCGAGCAAAGCTGTGGTCGGATCTTGAAACGCCGAATCACATGAGAGCTTTCGTTCTCATTAGGGACTTAGCAGAGGTGCAATTACCACCGCATACTACAGTAGAATCGTTGACTATTCATACGACACGTCTCCAGTAGTCACAACGGCTATTGAAACCAAAATTCCCATCAACACTCAAATTTGTCGGCGGGATTGGTCTGAAATTTAATCAAAGGATCATGTGTCCATTTCTTTTACGCCCACCCGATGAGTAAGGAGCTTGTTTTGATTGAACTTTTCGGGCTTTGATCACGTTTTCTGCAAATATTCAGTTCACTTCCAAGCCCTTGAATTTGTAACTATCACGTCCTCTCCGCCGAGAATCGATGACCAATCGGATGGAACGTCCATCAGTAGTCATCCGACTGTCTGAATAAGGCTAGACCACGAGGCGTGCTAATAGTGGTTTTGTTCGCGAATCTGTTTGCCCACCATTGCAATTGAACTACCTCCGCAACTTCGCAAGACGGTGTGGGGGTGGGGTGTTGTGTACTGTGGTCAGGCGAACCATGGAAATTCAAAATGACGCAATCCTGATCAAACTGAACGTTGAAAAGGAAGTAGATGAGATTAATTAACGTCACCTAGAATACGCGGTGCGGCGCACACAACTACTGGGTTTCCGCCTCTTTTGGTTATTTGGAATGATTTGAACCCATGAGCCACACACTGTCTATTGCTACCTGCAAGAATGAACGAACTTCACTTCTCTGCTTTTCAGTGTGGCTTGAATGGCGTAGATTCAATACCACAAGCTAATTTTCATTTAACTACTGTGAACATCTAGATTACCATGTGGTTCAACATACAACCCAACATAATGATCTGTAAGGCATTGGTCCTTAGATGGATTTTAAAGAGCTAGGTCCCGTTTATCATTTGAAAGCGTCTTGTATTCATAAATCCAATGGTAAGGAGCATAAGTCAAACCAACGAAGCAATTCCAGTTAGATCCGCATAGAATAGAGCTTATAAGATCTCAGTAATGTTTCCAACAGGGTGGGTATATTGCAAATGCTGAGTCGCCTGAGTCTTCTGAGAACGGAGCCTGTGACACTACCCATCCAAGTTTCACTATTGTTCACTCTTTTATGTTCATGTGATGTGTGCGTTAGTTCTTCCTTCATCGTATCTCACCCACTGAGAACATTCAAGCATTTTCATGTTGTCCATACCCGCTATTCGCTTACAGTCGAGAGGGGGTAATCAAGATATGACCTGAATGAAAGCTACCAAACCTGGCGTTTGTGCTGTGAAAGCAATTTACAACCCCTACCGGAGCGCCCCCTGAGCAAGCAAAGTTTTCATCATCTGCAGCCGTGTATCAAAACCACGACCGCCTTTGGTTTAGATCGAAACAGGCTGTAGCATGGTTGGTAGTACTAGTAGTCGATTGACGAGATAGATGGTATGCATCCTGGGTGTGGCGGTCTGCCATCGTACGACCAGGCAACCCATCACTCGCTGTCTCCAGCGCTTGTTTTTAGCTTTCGTTCATCCTCTTCCCCACCCCATCATCGCGATCACCCCCCCCTTCTTGCATGAACGCACACCGGCCGTCCGTTTATGGGGCGTACCAACCCACACAACAGACCTCGCGATGTTTGTCCGTCCGGTTGGGGTGGTGTTACTCGTGTGACACGCCATGTGTATGCGTGTCCGGGACGGTGGTGGTGTTAGGTTAAAACGTGCATCCGTCTAAGTGATTGCTAGTCCGTTACGGCCGATGCCGGCAAGGTTGGTGGTGGACCGACACGACACCAGTACTGGGTAGGTGATGAGGGTGGTGGGACTGGCGGCTGGTCGGTCGGCTATGCTTTGTCCACACTTTATGAGCCTCCAGTCAGACCTGGAGGCTCATGCAGTTGTGAGCGTGTGCACGTGCCGTTCGCCTGTGTTTTCTCATCCTCCCATTGGCCAACTATATACAATTCCTCCTACCGATGGAATAAGACGCTTGTGTAGCTTGTTCGACTATTTCCCACCTCGGGGAATTCAAAGAACTGCTTTCGTTTTGCGATAAACTCATTTTCAAACCCTGTACACTGGACAGATCAAATCCTTATTCTCTCAGCTTCCGTGCGGTGCCACACCTACCTTTGCTGTCTACTGAAAGCTCCACGCTATGCAGCACCCTGTTTAACTAACCCTGATGTAACTAATCTTTTTCTAAGACGTTTAATTGTTTAGTCGCAGCTTTCAGACCGTTCTTCCCCCTGGATTGTGACTATCTCCCTGATACCGGATATGCCAAAATGTGGCAAAAGTCAAAATGATTTCAGAGTTAATTTTGAAGTCACTGTTGCTTTTACTGATTTTTTTTGATAGATTCAGTCCCATCAAATGAACTAATGTACTCGCTAGCTAGGCGAGTATACAGTTGATCTCGTGTACTTATACAAACCGCATCTCTATAAGTGCCCTTAAGTGAGACAGCATATCATCACTTGACGCCCGAGTGCCAAAGATGTCCCAGCCGTTTTCAGTGAAGATAACCATGCTCAACAACTGGACTCATGAGAAGTCTTTCTATTTTCTCAAATGTGGGATTCCCCCTTGGGAATTGACAGGAGACTCTTTGACGGCACGACGCCTGCAACTTATCGCAATGCTTGTGAATAGTTTCTGCTCAGTTTGCTTATTGGTGCTACATCTGTGGGAACTCACCATTTTGTACGCTTGTATCGTTTCCTCTGAACTGCAGAATGTGCAGTTCTAATCTGTGTGGATCTAACGTTCTTTCTTATCCTTGTATAGTATCTACTCTGAGGAGTAGAGATGATCGAAGGAAACGGTGTTGGTGCGTGAACGTCCATTTCTAATCACTCTCAGGTTGCACCACTTATCTGGTCGTCGGATGGGCATCCCATTTTTAGGCAACTATCACTCGGTGCTCATCGAATAGCGATTTCCATGTAATCACTGGATTTGTCGATTTCCCTCTGTCCTGTATGGACTAGAGCGTTTATTTGTACCTCTCCCTGGGTTTAGGAATGTTGGGTATTTCCCTGGAAAACTTGAAATCTACATTCACATCACCTTCGTTTAGACGGTTCTCCTTTTCTGGTGCAATTATTCCAGTGAGCTCACACCAAAGAGGGGAAGCCTTGGACTCGGGTTCCGCTCATATTAGAGCCCATACGTTTGACATGCGAGGCAAGCATGTCACCACCACTCCAGCAACAGACACATGACACACCTGGATCATCAATTCCGAGACGTTGGGCAAACCAGTCCCATCGCCAAAGCATGAATACCTTCTCCTGTCCAGACGTGGTAGTTCAAGGTTGTACGGCGGTTGCTAATGGCGTTTTTGGTAACGCGCTCGTCTCGCATGCCAGATATTCCAGCACTACTAATGAACCCTAATAAGCGCAAAACTAGAGTCCAATGTCCTTTGGTATGAACTGACCAAAATAGTTGTACCAGACCAAGAGTAGGACAGTTCAAACCCGAGTGGCGTGAATCTTAGTTATGTATCTAGACAGTCCTGTTATCTTCGCCATGCGCAAGCGCTCGTCAGATCACTCTGTCTTGATTCTGGCAATGTGAACTCGAAGTCGCACCACCTGTTGTCGTGTGTAAAGCCGTTCTTAGCTGGATTTAATATAGTTAAGTTAGTCTATCACAGTCCAGACCCTGCTGTTTCTGTAATACATCCCTACATTTATGCCAGTTTTCATGTCCTGTCCTTAGGCCCTGGCATTCGGACACGTTCACCTATTTTCCCTATTCGTCTTTCTGACCGTCGACCAACTTGGTTGCCTACTTACCTAAACAAGTGAGATCCTAGTGTCCGCATGAGCTGTTGTTTCGCATTGAGAAATTTCGCTGAGCACTGTCAGCAGCTTGATGCTGGAAGTGTATGAGTATGCGCGAGACTAGTTCTCAGACTAGATTTCATCACTTCAACTCAGTCAACAATCTGTTTGGCCTGTAGATCTACCTAGATAGACTGATAGAACTGAAACAACCTCATTTTACCCAGCCCTTCGGGAGGAACTTATAAGTGCTCTTTGTGAAGTTGTCGCATTCTTTCGATATGCTTGTTGGGTGGGGTTACTGTGTTTTAGCGGAACTGTATAGGGACGTTAATATTATTTGCTTGTTCGTCCTGCGAAAACATACTGAAATAGCAGGGAACAAACAAGATATATGTTCATTTTGTAAGACACTCCGCCCCCCTCGAACACCGTACTCTTCATTTCTTAAGGACGGCCACTGTAACAGAGGTGATTGGGTTAGTTTGTTCTTCATGATCTGGTCGCGGATCCAATTACGATTAAGTTGTGTTGGGAAAACTGTTATGGACCTAAATAAGGAAGTGGCATATCTGAGTAGCATTTCACTCCACTCCTTGTTGAAATTCCAGCTTGACTTGCCCAAACCTAAACAAGATGAACAAACAAGCCACAATATGTTTGAACTATGCAGCCATTTGGAACTCAGCAACTGACATGAAGTGTAATCTCGTTTCCTACCATTTCAATAACTCATGACTCATCTACCCACAACTCTCAAATACTCGTTCTTTTCATGGATATTTGACGTCAACTATGAACCGTTACTGACACTGAGCTCGTGATAGCTCTGTGGTTAGGGCGCGAATTTACCGATCGAAAGGTCCATGGTTCGAACCCAAAGATCATTGGTTTCCGTAATAAAAAAGTACAAGAAGCCATCGACTCCCTTAATCCATCCGTCATTTATACATCCTACCTTTTACTTCCGCAAGAGCAACCAAAGCACAAAAGGTATGACCTTTTTAGAATGCAAGTTGTTGGCTTGGTAGCCTTCTTATAATAATGGAGTACATTTCCGCTACAGATAGGACTTGGTTGTTATCACTTTTCCCCATTGTGCCTATGGTACACGGTTTGTAGCTGATAAATTGATTGATTGATTTTCATTCAGCGGACTGCTGCAGCCGCAGCCATGGCAGCGGCGATGGCCGCCGCAGCTGCCAGTTGTTCTGCCGGTGCTTTTGGATTACCGCCATCAGGCACAGGATTACCTGGTGGATCTTCCACAGCATCGGTGATGGACGCGCACAGTTTAATGGCAACTATGGCCAGTTTTGCAGCCGCACAGTCCGCTGCTGCGGCTGCTGCCGCTGGTCTTGCCCCAGACTCCTCCACAGGATTACCCAGTTCTGCGTTAGCAATGACAGGTCCTCAGCATCTTCTAAGTGGGCCAAACAGTGGGCTGAGCAACAGCCTTTTGCCTCCTTCAGCTACAAGTACGGCAAACATGATGCCGAACTTTGGTTCTCCTCTGCCAAGTTCCGTCCACGGGCTGCCGCCTCCTAAAAGCTCAACACCTCTTGCCAACTCAGGTCACCGACAGCGTCCAAGCTCCTACTCTCCCGGACCAAATGATTTACATGCTCATCAGGACGAGAAACGTCGGCGGACCGACCGGGTAAGGATGGATACCCCACATTTAGACATTCGGATTGTTTGGGTTGTTTTTCTTGTCCTCTCTTACCCTACTTGCCGTTCTGTCCTTCATAGCCCACCCCAGACGAGGCCAGCAATCACATGTTTGGAACTGAAGAAAATGGTTTGGTAAGCTTTTTCTCTCAGCAATTTGGTAGCTTGTTAATGAGGAAAGTACAATTTACTGATGTTAATATCGGACTTCTCTTTTCTAGGACTCATTTCCTTCCGCATGGAACGATAAGTTGGTTCGTGATCGATCGGTGGTGAGTTTGTAGTGTGTATTTACCAAGTCTTTTATTCTTCTTGTAACACTCGTAAAATCTACTGATCATATATGTTTCTGTTCCCGTCCATTCGCATTATAGACTCGAGGTAAAGGTGCACCTGGCACCCCAGTCACTCGATGCCACACACCATCAGCCAAGTCAGGCGCTGCTTCCAAAACTTCCTCAACCAACACTACCCTTGAGCACGGACCACGTGTTTCGGAACCTGTATCGGATGCAGAGAGAAAAGAATCCAATGACAGTCCCCCAACGCTAAGCGCAAACAGTCTCACAAATGGCTCGGAAAGTCGTGGGGTAACACCCAGTCCGCATGGGGTGAACGATCTTGTTCCATCAAAAACCAACACGTTCATCAAAGCTCCCGCTTCCCCTTCATCCCTCACGATGGGAGTGAATAAATTGCCATCTAACTCAACTGCAGGTAAGTCAAGCCTTTGCGTTCTTCGCAACATTGTTCTCAAATCCCCTCACTATTAAAACTGTGGAGGTACTCTTTTGTGGACAACTCGGCTTTGTTGAGAAAGTCTCTGTTGGCATTATTCCTGTATGTGTCTGGATAGAAGGCTTGGTAGATGCAAATACGATCAGAGCGATAGAGTTTGTGTTCTAGTTCATCCATCCATCCGATGAACCTGAGATGATTACTCTCATAGACATCACTTTGGTCGAGACTAAAGTGGACATTAACATACATGCCCATAGGCCTGTTGCTCCGACCTAAACAGTTCCAAAGCATCCGTATACAGTTACCAAGCCGGTTACCATGTCAAACCGGCCATTAAATTTACGCGTAATTCCACTTACACTCTGTGATCCATCTCCTAAACTTGTCAGGGAATGACAATATTTTATTTGGCCGGAAAACGGTGAAGACAGATTGTCGAGTGAGCCCCAGAAAGGCTTCTTAGGGGTTAACTTCGTTTCAGGCTGGTTTGTCCAGTAGTCCCCCGGGTTTGTTTCTGTGACCGAGCCTCAGCTGAACTGAACTGGCTAGATATTATTCACGTTAAAATGTCTGTTTAGCCAATCAAAGGAGCGTTCACAATTGATTTAGAAACGCTGAGGTCACTGGATAGTTGGAAATGCCCGACAAACAGAGTCTTGGGGATCTGTGCCGGAATATGTTTGATCTAGTGTTGTCCAGCTTGCGTCCGCCGAATATTCTTCAATCATATTCACGTTAATTTAAAGCTTAGCTCACAAGTGGCTCCGGGTCAAAATAGAGGTTATGGGCTTCTCTCATTGGACTGCACATTATCAACAGAAAATCCATCCCGATTTGGCTTGTTTGTCGAGTGATTTGGATGTTTTTCAACGTGGTATACCCCGTATGTACATATGTTTCTCCGAATATAAAATATTGAAACAGATGACTCGACACAGACGTAGAGTATGATCTCCATGGTCTTTTTCTGGACAAATTTACCAGACGATTGGACAAATACAAGCAGGTGGCTGTTTTCTCGTCCAGTTACCATCTTATGAGTTCGGTTCTATTGTGTTCAGTGAACTGGAAATTTGTGGTTCGAATTTAACCGTGCTTTTTTCAGGCAGATGACATTAATCTGTGAAATGATTACCTTATCTCTCCCGCACTGGACCAGAATGGAGGACAGTTTTCTGATGACTCCCGATGGTAGCCAACACACGCTCTTAAGGGGACAAAATCACTTTTACCACGCGCAATTTAAACCTCCACCACACATCCTTTCAACATCTGGTATCCTCTGCTTGCACCCCGTTGGCACACACAAAATGCCATGAGAACGCCGTTTCTTGTTGTTTTTTTTCCTGTCGACCTGGGAATGATAGGGTTTATGCCTATGCGTATGTATCATTCGGTGAATGCGCACGTAACTAAAGCACCCGCCGGTCAACCACTCCAATCCGCCCCACACCCTACACTATCCTAATGGTTGCCATTGCTTTTTACACTGTTGGTCGTTCTTCCTGCTTCAATACACCGCGTGTGAGCGCGCGCCATCATCCCCACCACCACAACCACCCTCTTCACATTCGTTTTCTCCAGTCATGTTATCTCACTCACCACTCTGCTTCTTGCACACCATCATCATCCTACCACCATCACCCCATTCATCGCTGCTGCCGCCGCCGCCATGGCCCAACAACTGATCCTACCAAATTGACAGTTCATCCGACTAGCCTGGAGTTCTTTAAGCTCTAAGGTCTCTGCTTTGTGTGTGTGTGTGTGTGTGTCTGTTTGTGTCGTAGCTTGAGGCGGAAGGGTTTGTGACGGGCGTTGGCTTGTTACACTTCACCGTCTTCCCACCCCCGTCCTTTTGGCTTGTCACCACTTCTAACTAAAACCCGATCGATTTTGCCCATCCGCCCTACTCCACCACTACCGCCAGCGGATAGGGCAACGGGACTTGTCCGACTTAGCTCCTCTCTGTTGTCACAAATCGCCATCCTCACCCCCCTCCCAATGCACATGGACCAATTCGTATGAATGCGCCGAACACGCGCTAGTTTGTGCACGTCAATTTCGCATCGAGTCTCAATCGGCCAGCAGCAGCCGCCGCCGCTGCCTTATCTCTCGCCTCCAACTGTGTGCTGTTGTGACTGCTGTTTGTGCAACTGGTAAGGGTTCGGTTCCAAGTCGACATGCATTCACACACACCATGTATTCGTCTACCTTCCGGAAGGACTAATTTGATACTTCGATCATTTGGTCAGTCAGCCGGTTTTATTGTGCACACGTACGCAGAACAAATAAGCCGAATATGTGTGCCTGTTTGTTGTTGTGCACCCCATGCACGTTCATTTTGAGGCATGTTTACTCCATTCATCCACCATCCCCACCCCTAACTAGCCGCGACCCCTGTCACACAACAAACGGAGTGTGTCAACTGTCTCTTGACTGAAAACGTGGTCTGTGCATTCGCTATCTCAACAACTCACCGCATCTCTCCCACCCGTCCGGCACACACCTAACCGTTCTCCCTCAGGGTGGGTGACCATGTTCCTCTGGGCTTTCGCTACTGTCACTCGCATCCCACCACTATAGGAAGCAGAGTGTTGCTCTGTTCGTGTTGTTAGTTTGGTTGGCACATGATGCCCTCCCCTGAATGAACCACTAAACCATCTTATGGGCAAGCATTGAGTTCCTAACACGTCCTTGCAAAGCTGTTCTTGTTACACTGATTTCATGCACGATTTCGGCCACCCTTGCAATATTAGAGATGCGCCCATTCTCGTCCCACCTCCTCCTACCACCACTTTCGTTCCTCCCTCAAGACCCAACAACAGCTGGTAATCAGTAGGCTTGTGCACTGACTTGCCCGTCTGTTAACGATCAATATAGGCAGCGCCAAATGAGATTGTAGGATCCCTTATAGGCTTAGTAAAAAGCAGGGCGTGTGCTCGAACCACGATACTACACGCAAAAGTCACTGGGTGTTTGCGATTGACGATTTGTTTAGCTTGATCGTGCTTATAATTTCTCTTTTGAGTGTTGCGAGCAAACCAAGTATATCTTTGATTTGGAAATTCGGTTCCTCAATTCTTTTGTATTTTTCTCGTGGTACCTGACCTGGTAGCAGAAGATTGCTGCAACGGCTTTCCATGGTCAGGTGCCTCAGTCATGTCCGCTCCGAAACCGGGACTGATCCCCGTTGAAGCTCGCTGCGGATCGGTTTTAGCTTGGTTCACAATTTTCGAGTACCTACGTTTCCGCCTGCACCGGCCTTATCATCCCCTTCCCTGAATTGCATTCCCCACTCACAGACTTTGCCAACACCAGTCCAGTCTCGAATTCACTTGCTCCTGGTTTGGTTAGTCTTCCGGGCGTAAGTGCAGTCTCCCTGTCTCCACCACACCTCACTTCGGACGGCGCTACACCTTCCACCGATGTCTACCCACTCACTCCGAACAGCCTCCCTAATATCCCCGGCTCGGCCCCGTTGGATAAGATTACGAACCCAAGTTCTCTCCCAGCAAACAATGGTGGTCTGCTCACCACATCACTCGCTGCAGTGACGGCAACCGGTGCGTCTATAGGTTCTAACTTCGATGCTGAAACAAACGGCCCGGAGTCCGGATTTCCGAACTTATCACGTGGACTTCACTCGGTACCACCTCAGCCACCGTTTTCCCCCTCGTCTTCAACTGCCGCAGCTGTCGCTGCTGTAGCAGCTGCCGCTGCGGCGGCTGCAGCGGCGGCAGCTGTTTCCAGTGGTTCGATGATGATGCCTGTTGGGCCACCATTACCATCAAATTTGCCTGGTCTTCCACCGGCGACTTTCCCACCGGTATGTTTTCCCCACTTGTCATTATTATGCGTTCAGGTGTCCTATGCTCCTGTTGGTGATATCAGTTGTCCGACCATTAGGTGATGTTTCGGGCCCGTTTAGACTGACACAATTTTTCACCTTCTCGGGTGACCTGCTTAGAGCAACTGCTACGTGCATTGCTCAGTCAGGTGGTAAATACATCCAATTGTGAACAAACACTGAATCTAGAAGTTCGCTCAGGTAGAATAGAACCGCCGATGCCTTCTTTTTCTTCACACATCAGGTTCAGACCAAAGAAAACGCTCTTGTTTGAAACATGCTAACTACCCAACACGAACTAAAAAAGTACATTTTTCGGGATAGAACACTCGGAAAGTATGCGAATGGATTTAGGACAGTGTGCACGGCGACTTCTTTCCCGATCTCAATGATCCTTCGAGTATGTGTAGGTCTGAATGCCAAGCAAGGCAACAATTTCGTGGAGAAATTTCTAGTTATCCAAATTGCCGGATTTTCATGCCATCGTTACCTGTTTTGAGACGTTAGGTTTCATACGGATTGGAAAACTTAGAAACTGGTTCAAAATATCCACTAAATATCTACTACACGATTGAATGTTCATCATTATCCCGAGCGTCACTGGTGCAGCGGATCCTGCGGACCCAAGTACGGAGTGGAGCCTATCTGTAACCTAAACGTCATCCGACGACTCCTTGTGCCACTGGGTTTTTTCGTCTCATCCTTCGCACTCCCTGTCGTTCTTGCGAAACAACCGGTAAACAGGAGTGAACGAAGCCGCAACTTCTCTCATTTGGGGTGATCTCGCGTTTTCTGTTAAGTGGTGTATCGGTGAACTTGTAAGGATGGTCCTGATGTGTATTTACAGAAATTTGCGGATGGCTCGACGTGAAATCATAGTATCTCGTGAGGTGCTCAACCGCCGGGCCCGGAGCTCGAAGGGTTACACACCTTTCAGTGTGTCTTAACTTGAAACTAAGTCATCTTTAGATAGTTATAAGAGATATTACTATCCCTTTCAGGTAATCGTGTAGATTACATTAAGATATCTTTTAAAAATACTGGGAAATGTTTACGTGATATATATTCATTGCTGAGTACGGCCTCGGTAAGGTTGTCTGTCCCAACCGAATTTAGCATGCCTGGTTGGTTCTTCGGTTACGTCATCCTAGCTGTTCGTGCCTCACGGCCACACATGCGGTTAACCTAATCCTAATCTCCGTGATACATCAAAAGTATGGTAGTCTTTTATCCCTCCTTTAATGGAGTGCTTATTCCAGGAGACTTTAGTGCATGGACGAGATCCATTGATCACAATGCACGTTTGCCGTGTGGTGGTCGACCTCGATTTTGGGCATTATTACTTTCTTCGTATTCTTCGCTTGTGTTATCCTAATTTCCTTTGCCATGGCGTCGTAGTCCTAGGATTTTCCGTGTGCACAAATTGCAGGCGGATAGGATTCTCATCATCGCTAGGTTTCGAGCTTGTTAGTAAAGTTAGTTGTGCCATTTATTGGCCAGTCGAACAACACGTGTAATTCCACCTCCTCAGAAGGCTCGTACGAATGCAGACCGGACATTTTGGTTAAATATAAAAATTCATGATTTGGGGTGTTTGATTCCCTGACCTGGTTATTAGGATGCAACTAAATTCAATAAAACAAGTGACGCTCATCCTATCTTTCCGCTAAAACGTTTAACAGGCGATCGGTTAGGTTGGAATTCATCATACCGGACTCATTCCAAATTTTGACAGCCTGGCTGTTGCGTTGTTTCCGCCCCGATGCGTCGAACATACGTGCTCCTTTACTGCGTTGCAGCTCGTACTCACGGATCATTTTAATTCTCTCTTATCCCACCCCAGATGATGTTTGATGCTGGTTATGGCACTCCCTCTCTCCCGGGTATCCCCAGCCTTGGAAGACCGTAAGTTTCATGGTTTCCCAAATGTTTCCATTGTGAACACCTCACTCCACCAAGCCATTACTCATATTAGGAGATCCTTCCACTACCTTTGTCTCCAGTCCTTTTGCGCACATCCGGGCGATAACATCGGTTTTCTAAGTGGCCCGGATTTCCGACTAAGTAGCGAGTTTGGTTGACTTTGCTTTCTTCGTGCCGCTTCGCTCTACCCCGTGAGCGACCCCTGCTGGGCTTTACGACAAGCAGACAATCCGTACGCGCGTTTGTCTCTGTTCTACTTGCATTGTATATCATCCACCCCATTCGGTACAGTTTCCCTCCTCCTCCCCCACAGGATTACAACTTGACAACGAGTCTCCAGTCGACCGACTAATTACAACATTGTTACCGCCCCATGCCACTCACCAATCCCCTCCCTCTCCACATTCTTAGCTTGAAGCACCACACACACATACATGCACACGCGTTTGTCCGCATACTGGTTGTCGTGGTCGCCCATCACCATAACACAAGCCTAGCTTCATTAGCTCAGTCTGAAAGTATGCGTGCATTCGCTCGACCTAGTCCCCAAGTATCTGTGCAGCGCAGGTTGTTATGCTTGTCTTGTACGTGATACGAACGTCTATAGAGTGGGGGTTCATGTGGTCCCATTGAATGGGCTTCGTCCACTCCCGAGCGGTTTTTTGTTCACACTGCCTCACCCACCCGAACTGGCCTAATCTATCGAGTTGCTTGCTCCCGACCTTTGTTTCCGTGTTCCATTCTGAATGACTCTTCATTTCACGCACACCGCCACTGCGTTGATGGAGTCTCTCACCACCACCATCACTGTTCCCACACGGAGCACACGGTATGAGAAGCGGGTGTACACCTTGCAATTTACTTGTCTGCGTTCATCCACCGTTACCTGCGCTAAGAGCACGGGAATATAGGCGCAAGGTGAACTAGGGTTTTAAGTTGTGCACATCTGTCCCACCACTGCAGCCAGTCTGTGTGGATCTCAGACTACGATTATCGCATATCAATATCTCTTCTCTCCTAAGGGGGTTGTTTGTCCACTTGTCATGGTCGGCTGTTACTGATCAAGCACTCGTTCTTCTTACCCCATTTTGTGTTTGCACAGTCCCTATTCGTTTCTCCTGTTGGACAATCAACCCCCCACCCCGGTTCCCCTCCCACCGGAAGCATTTTACAGCCCGGGCGTGCCTGTTCAAGCCAAGCCGATTCACTGTTTCGACCATGGGGACGTCGTATGTGCAGTGACCATTAACAACTCAACTCGTCACGTCTACACTGGGGGTAAGGGAAGTGTGAAACTGTGGGATCTTCATGCAGCTACCTCATGCGCTTCCTCTCCCGGGGCAACCAGCCCGCCTGGATCGAATGGGTCTCTCTCGCAGCCGAAACACTGTCTAGCCAGCCTTGACTGTCTGCAAAGAGATAAGTATGTACGGTCTATCAAATTGACACAAGTAAGTCGGCGATTCGGTAAAATCCCACAGAAGAACAGGGTTACTATTTTCGGTTCATGCAAGCTATTCTTTCGGGATGTGGCTGATGGTGTTGGGTAGCACAGCAAAAGGCTTTATGTTGCACTCCGCGATCCTGATCACTTTGTTCGTTGGTTCGATTATTAATTGAAGTGTCTGACATTCAGACTCTCTCGTCTGAACCGTTTAATTCGGACAGCACGGTGTTGCACTCAACGGGCATTTTGATAATTAAGGAAATTTCGCACGGGGAAGGTACAAATTGGGTGACGGAGCACGAGACCAAGTCACCGAATTACTTTGGACCGCAGTCGTACTGAGTTCTTTTGGAAGCGATCTGTTGTAACTTGTGCAAAACTACTACTGGACAGTCTGAAGAAGAAGGCTCGGATGCGGTGATGGTTTGTGTCCAACATACTTCTGAACCCATGTGACAGAACACAATAATCGTTATAGCAAAGGATCTAATTAAAGGGGCGGAGTGCATAAGTCAAGGGACTGCCGACTGGTCACATGACAAAACATCATCCCTAAATTTTCGAAACAAAAACCAATCAATCACCTCAACTTAAAACGGGGATTGATAACAAGTATCTTAATATGTGGCTTAGAACGTAAAGGATATCGTATCCGGGGTGGCGTGAAAGTAGGTGATAAAAGGATCACTTTGTTTTCGGTCTCATCGGTTTCCCCAGGATCGTTCTCATGTTAGACACTGGAGGGAACAAAAGGACCTGGGACAGTACCGCAAGTGCAATTGGTTACACGCTGTACAACTAACCCGGCCCAACGGGACTGAAGAAACGTCGACTGAGTGGCCTCTAAATGTGGCTGTTTCTCCTAAAATTACGTTTTATGGGCAATATTACGTCCGGAAGAAAACGTATGATTCTCTATAGGGAGTACCCCAGCTGACGACTGCTGATTTGTCATCGAGTGTAGCTCAACATAACCGCAGAAAGGTATGCACCTTTAGCTTGATATTTCTGCTGCTTCCCAGCTTTAGGAGCCTTCGTTCAGTCTGATTTTGGGGTCGCGGAAGGTAGTGAGCCTACGCACATTTTGGATTCCTTGAGAAGCGCAAAACTGAACAAACTCAAAAGTTGTAATCTGAACTCCATTGTGTGTCACCAGAGGCTCTGTAACTCCAAACTTCGCAAACATTCCGCTGAAGATGGTTTTCATTTTTGTGATCCAGACTTGGTTAATCGTATACATCTCTGGCCACTTTATGGAAGCATTGACAACAGACAGGAACATTAATCCTCTCAGCGTCGTACCTTTGCTGTGTGCTTCATACATAGTCGGTGTGCAGTCAGATGCATAAGCGATAACTTTCGAGTGTCTAGTGGTCCGTAAGTGACCTTTGGAGAGGATGGTCAGCTTCAGAGTAGTAGACTCACGGGTGGGCAAGTTAACTGCCTGGTCGTCAGAACTGAGCGTCGGGCTTTTCGATCATCGAGCCAAATGACTGCTGATTGGGCTGGCTCATAAGGTACACGTAGTTTTTTCTGAGCACTCATTAAAACTTAAAAACTTGCGCAGCCGTACCACGTACTTACAACATTATCTATGAAATCAACAGACATCATCTTTTCGAAAACTTGCTTCACTCATTTATATTCATTTTAGGATGGGCGCACTTTGTTGGTCGGTGGTGAGTCCAGCATTTTGAGTGTTTGGGATCTGGGCTCACCCAGTCCACGTCGCAAGTGTGAACTCAACTTCTCTGCTCCTGCGTGTTATGCATTAGCGGTGTCTCCGGATGGCAAACTTTGTTTCAGGTCAGTTTTTGAGAACTGTGGACGATGAAGCTTTGTGTAATTGACATTTTTACTCTACCGCTCACTTATTCATCATTTCATCACATTCGCGTCGTGGTGCGCGTTGGTTTCGATCGCATTCCAGTCTGTGAATATTGGTTTCTTTCTCTTTCGTTATTAGCACCATTAATGATGATCACTGCCTTTCAACTAACCGACTCCATACGGTTTCACAGCTTCATGCCCTCAACACTTACCCGTTGTGTGTAAATTGCCGATGAACGCCGTCAGTGCATTTTACTGCTTTGTTCGTATTCTCAACACATTTTCGTTTTTCAAGCGGCCTAGAGTAACCAGTTGTGTAAGCTCCTTGATTGTCCTTTCCAGAAGAGACCATTTTTAGTCTTTCTTTTTAGATGGTTTATTCAGAGGAGGCTAACTACAGCAACACCAACAAATCAAACCTACCCACATCTTTGCTCACTGCATGAAACTGACTGCAAAGTGTTTAGGGTTTCTCATAAGGGAGGGTCTATTCCTATCGAAGAGTGATGACTCTGTCTATAACCTATTACTGAGCTCCATTTCGTCAGACCTTCTGGTTGATGCATTGCTACTTGCTTTTCCCCATCAGTTGCTGTTCCAACGGTAATATCGGTGTCTGGGATATCCATAACCGAACGCTCATACGTCAGTATCAGGGGCATTCGGAAGGGGCCTCTTGTGTGGATATCCGGTCTGATGGAACCAAGTTATGGACTGGTGGTTTGGACAAAACTGTTCGGTGTTGGGACCTACGTGAGCACTGCCAAACAAATCAGTTCGAATTCAGTGGACAGGTCTTTTCGTTGGGCTTTTCACCGTCTGGAGATTGGCTGGCCGTGGGACTGGAGACGGATCAAGTGGAAGTATTCAGTCCCAACCATCCGGAAAAGTATCAGCTTACTCTACACGAGAGCTCAGTGTTGTCGCTGAAATTCGCCCACAGTGGGCTGTGGTTTGCTTCGACTGGCAAAGATCATTGCTTGTACGCGTGGCGGACGCCGTACGGAGCCAATCTGTTCCAGGTCAGTGTTCACACTGCATTCTTCCTATTGCGTTATTTATTGTTTAGACACAGAAAATGTATTCTCACATATCAAGAGACAATGACTTTACCTTCGCACCTTAGCCATTCTGCCGGATTTTCACCGTTTTCTCCAAGAAAATTGCCTTTTCCAGTTGGTCCACTCAGTCACCGGCGTCGTCTAGAAAACGAAGTTCACTGCTTTGCGACAATGGCCGAGGTCTGCGTTCTGGTATCACCACCTGGCGTGAAAAGTTTTGGCTACTAATGAGTAGCTCGAACATATTTCCAATCTTGTATGTCGCGTTTGCCCCGATGGGGTGACTGACTCTCGGTCTGGTCAGAAAGCCGACGCTTGCGACATCCGTAAACAGAGCTGCATTTCAATACCAAATAAATGATTCGCGATAGGAATGAAGTGTTGTGAGATCTTATGCACGTGCAACTCCTACTAACTGCCCTCGGCCTATTGCGCTGCCCGGATAATCACGCGGTAGGGATTATCGCACAACTTCCTGGCTACCTTGTTTTTTTTCGTTTAAGATAACTGTGCTGATCATTGTGCCAGTGTAGAAGTTCGTTGCTAGACGACGTACTGACGCAAACTGTAAGCAGCTCATCTAGTTTCCGCGCTTGTAGAAGAGACGACTAATCGTAAGTCAAACAAGAAAAAATGATTGTGCTAAAATTTTATGACCTAATTTTTTGGGCGTTGTAACTAAGACGATGGTACAGCGCGTTTGATTTGTCCTGTATGCTTGACTCTAAGCTGAATAATTCATATGTCGGGTCTGAAAAAAAGTGGAGGTTGGGTTAGGATTTCCTCAGCGAATCAAATAAATTGCAAGGACATCCAGCCACTCGGGATTTACTCGTTCGAACTGATGCGAATTTCGCCAAAAGATTGCAAGTTTCCAGGAACACCATCACCCGGTACCAGAATAAAGCTAACTTTCACAAAGCGAACGCTAGGATCTTTTCGTACCATTCTGCCAGCTACTTCTCACTCGATATGGTTTGTTTAGGTTAGGCTTGCCGTTGAGTTCTGTTCTTCCTAAGCAAATGAGAGATTCGAGACATTCAGAGTCATCCGCTTGTCGAGGATACTCTCTCTGTGGTCGGAAAACACGGTTCTCCGGCAGTGAAAAATAAAGATCCGGTTCACTTCTAAGCTAGATCTAGTTTTCGCTGGTGGACTATTATAAGTGGGTATCGTATTAGATTCTGTGCTGGATTCTGTGCCACATGTGTACCTTGCTTCAAATCCAACCATTTTTCTTGTTGTCATACTAACCGGCTCAGTCACTCCCGTATTGTCCACTTAAGAAGCGGATGGTTGGATAGTCTTATCACAACCGTCACTTGACCTTTGTCATGAGCGCTCGTTGTTCGTAGTGTTTTTGCGGATTTGATTTTCTACTGATACCTTGTGTTAGCATGGTTCAGCTAGTAAACGATGTTCACGTCAGTTACCACTTCCCACACATGAAAAGTAGAATTGCCGGATAGTTGTGCTGTTGGGTAGATAACTCTCAGACGCAGATCAAGACTTGTGGATCCTATGTCCTTAACTTCACTTCGGTTCATGGGCTAAACGGACTCCAGAATTAGAATCCCTTCTCCTACCTTTATTCAGAATTCCGATAGTCGCCAAGTTTTATGTCGCCAATTAGCGCTTTCTAAGTTATAGTTTAGGTAATGATGTGAGGGACTAGGCTTTGGAGATAAGAGTACATCGTAGGCAAGTTTAGTCCAAATCTCATCGGCGAAACTAATTAGAACCGTTGTATCAGGAGGTCTCATTACAGAAACAGCGGAGCATTAAATTGTTGAATGCGACTTAAGGGTCTGTTTGATTGAGCCGTTTTTTCTCCGCTATCCTAGGACGGAGTACACTCATTTACAAACAAGTAATGCGTTTTGTCAACAGGATATCTTCTCCTTTCACCCCCAACTTCCTCTTACACATTTCCACTCTATATTTTCAGCTGAAGGAAAATTCCTCAGTGTTGAGTTGCGACATTTCCCTAGACGACAAGTTTCTAGTCAGCGGGTCAGGTGACCGGAAGGCTACAGTTTACGAAATCGCTTACTAACTACTCTTCATCGAGCCGTACCCAGCGACTATTTTTCATTTGTTGTCAATCTCCATCACCGGTTCCTCTATCTTTTACATTTCTATCACTACTCACATCACGAAAAACTACCTATATGACCATCCCTCTCGCATCATTGCCACAGAATAACCCTAATCAACTTGTGTTCCTCCGGTCACACAACTTTGTACGAAACGAAACCCCCATTAGAGAATCGCAATCTTTGTTCCTCGCTGATAATACGTTCCTTCCGGGTTGATCTCATGACTACTACTTGCATTTCGAACCGTTAGTTACCTGTTTTGACCATTTTCCACATGTCGTCGAATCTGTACAGTTGGTTTTGTCTATCATGATTTCCATACCAGTGGATTTGGCATAAAATGTGAATGACAATCTTTCCATGTCATGAGCCCCAGCGGATGAATCTGCTACCCCAGCGTCTTATTTACCTTACTGGGCTGATTTGGCTTGCTTGCTGTTGTCAACTCCGCCCCATTTTTTCTACAACTTAACATCTACTTGAACCTCTTGTACAGCCTCACAACCTTTACGTGTGTTTATCTCGTGAATACTTAACGTTGTCGTAATCAGCTTCATCCACAGCCAGCTCGGCTGATTCCGCTTAGTTTGTTTCTTCACTGCCAGACCTATGCTCCAGTTAGCAAGGACTATATTTAGAGCGGAACTTCTTGTTGTGACAATCGAACCAATTTCAATAAAATTCACGAATCACTTTTTGCTGGTTAAGTTGCTTCGATCATGTTCAACTGGGACCGAGTAAAATGGATGGGGTTGACCATACTTGATCTGGAGGTTGATCATCAGCAATACATCAGTAGTGAAAACTGGCGCTTAACGACCACATAGTGGTGGAATGAGAAGGTGGACTGAAGGAGGAGGGGTGGGGACTTGTTCCACAAATGCCATATATCTAGAGGAAACGTCCAATAGCTAGGTACCCATATTTTTCAAAACCACTGAACTAAATACACCTGAGCATCATGTTGGGACAAAATACCATCAGCGGGATAGATCCAACGTCCTGTGAGCCTCACCCAACTCAAGCTAAATATACAACGACAGACAAGCGTTAGTTTGGCTGTCCGACTAAGAAGTGACAGTAAGCTCGTTACTGGGATTGGCTGCGTGCCATGGCCTGTGAGGTTCCCGAACACGCACAGGGAGAATCACGTGGCCCCCACACACGAGGGCGCCAGGATTTCACAACGCTCAGTTTGGCAGTATCCGCTTTCGTTTTGCTTTACCATGTCATGGCCTCCGTGAACGTGTTGGCAACACGGGTTTGGATTGGGAAACGGCTTTCTTCGTTGGTCGGGCACACGTAGTACGTGTCCCAGGTAACTTAACCTTATAATTCTTATCTGCTGCTCTAGTGGGTGCTACTAGTCACGTAGTAGGTGCTTGCGGACTTTTTCACTACGCACATGCTGCAGCCAGTTATTGCCTCCTGTGATATGCAGGTAGGGGTAATCGAATGCCTGAAGACGATTAAGGTCTTCAGATCGGAGGGGCCAAGTTTCACAGCCACAGATTAAGACTGCTCTCACTGTCTTTTCGTAGGTTCGACCTTTTGGCCCCTGATAATCGTTTCTGACGCCAAAGGTGACGCAAGTTGGCAAATGTTGCTGGCGTCTTGGTGATGTCTTCACTGACTTTGTCTGGCACAGTGCAGTCGTGGCTTATGCAGCTGTCAGCAAACCCACACTCCATGATCATAGGGGCAGACGGCACTTTGGACGGTGCAAGCTGCGTGGCTAAACGGGAGACCGCTTCTGATATTCTATTTAGGGTAGTTTGAGCCGATGCATGATCGTCAAATAACAGAACAATGTCATCTGAATGACATAAGTTCACCAACTTTTCGCCAGATGTGATTTCGGCATACGGATTTACGGTATACGGAAGAGTGCATTCTCTGATGGTGTTGATTAAAAAAGTGATGAGAGAACGTCCCTGGCCCACCAGTTGTGGATAAACCTTTGGAAAGCCGATTGCAAACCCTAATGTCATCATAAGCATCGGAATAAGTGGCGCAAACTCCGGGAACATTCCTCGTTGGTCAAGTATATGTAGAAGAGTCAGCCTATCCACGCAGTCGGAGGCTCCTTTGAAGCCAAGGAAAAACGTCAGTTGGTCGGCGGTGCACACTGCTCAAGTCGGGGCACACCCTATCTGATCGTGATCCTGTCTAGTGCTCTCAAACTTGAGTTTTGCATGATGAGGTCAGACGTCACAGTATTTTTGAAGCTAGAAGCTGTGTTACAACTGGTTTACAGCTTACACAGTTATAGTTGGGGTAGTCGACTCGAACACTTTTGTGAATAGAAGCACTGATTGATTGGCCCCAGTTTGTTGGTACGCATTCTTGCTCCCAAATCAATTTAAACAATCTGGTCAAGGGGAAACAAAGAATCACCACTGTCCTTGAACAACACTGGTGGAGGCTCATCCGGCCCAGGGGTTCGATGGCGCTTCAAGGCAGAAAGGCATAATAGTACGTCAGAAACTGAGGGATGTTCTAAGCTCACAGACCACGCGTGTCTCAAGTTGAGCGGGTCGACTGAAAGACATGGGTGTGGGGGCGGAGAGCCAACTCAGCTGTCGTCCAAAATATTCAACCTAGCGGCCAAGACGCTAGTTGTTTTTATGTTAAATTTCGAAAAGTACCCTTAGTGACCTCACCACTGGCCTCGTTTTTCCGTTCCGTTTTGTAGAAAATTCGTCGAACATTTTCAACTGCACTAGCTTCCTCTATTTCCAGAGTTCTGATTCCATCAGGCTTTTCCATCCACACACAGACTATGCTCGAGCTGACCTCTAACAGCCCTTCCAACGTAATTATGTTCAGCGTTCGAGGAGCGAAAGCGACTTTTCCGAATTCCAGTGCATATTTTGTGCCTTCAGAAACCCCACATATCGAGTTCTCTGCCGTACGAATTGCGGTGCATATCTGGTCCCAATTACAAGTGACGTCTTATGGGGATGACTAAGCGAAGAGCTCTTCTCTTAGGCGTTGAAAGCTTACACCGGTGGAGAGCATGACCTGAATCGACGCCAGTTGTTCAGAAAGATCAACAATCAGGAATGGAGCCCCTCCACTGTGCTAATGGATATGTGGTGAACCTGGTTCCATGGTTATTCCTCAGCAGAGGACACCAGGTAGAGCAACGGCATCTGTTACGTCTGAATCCACTATAAGTAAGGAAAAAAAGCTGCAAAAGACGATCACCGTTGTCATTAACTATTGAATCCAGGCTGAAAAGGCCTCCAAATCACGTCTTCTACTTGTGCACTGAGATCGCCGGTGACTAGGATAATATTTGAACTCTTTGTATTGGTTGGGAGAGTGCTCAGTTTCCCGTGAAAAGTATCTTTCACAGAATCAGAGCTAGACTTGGTTGGTACATATGCGTAAACTATAAATAAGGGGTAGATGTTAGTTCGGCTAGTGCGGATTCTTGTGGAGGTTGATAAGCAAACGGCTTAGAGGTCATTATTTACGGCGTAACCCACTGGATGCAGAATCGCCTCAAGTTCGTAGGCGGTATCCTCTAGATAATGAAGCTACCATAAACTCGATTACCGTATATAGATGTTGTGTTCGGGTTTCTAAAACGCAGAAAATATCCATCGATAATGTCAAGAGTGCGAGCCAGAGCTGCTTGTTGGCTGATTTGCCCCAAAGTTCGCACATTGAAGGTTGCGACAAAAACAGGGGAACGAGGTCTGAGAAGTGTACGCGAAGCGGCAGACATGAGCGGTGCGATGCTCTTAGTCAAGACTGATGTGCTTATGATTGGGATCTACAGGAGAATGATCGTTAAATGGGACAGGAAGGCAGTTGAGCTAATATTGAAGAAAGATTAGAGGTTCCCACAACAGCCCGCTTATAATCATACGTTGACAGCATATCACGAAGAGGGATTCGAGACGGTTGAAGAAAATGCAAAAATTAGAAAAGGTCGCCTTTTGTGGAGCCAGATCTCGTTGAGGAGAGTTCGCGTGAAAATGCTTCACCACTAAATGGGTTTCCGTAGGCGGGTGGCCCCTTTTCAGGCGATTGGTTCACGGAAAAATCTGACGCCAGAAATGTACAGTGTTGGTCAACGAATGTACAACCTCCACTAAACAATCCACGCACACACTGTTAAAGTGTTCGACGCAGTGGATTTTTGATCAGACAGCGAAAAGATAGGCATAGTATTTGCGATAGGACGGAAGAACTTCGAAGCCAGCCGTCAGACAAGTACGCGCGCAAGGATCTTGATAATTTCTATGGACGGTAAGACAATGGGAGAATGAGACCATTTCCTCCACGTAAAAACTGTGACGCTTACACCGGGAAGAGAGTAGATGTGCCAGTTTAATTTTAGTGAACTCCATCTGCTTCGCATTCTATGAGAAACTACCTAATGTTAGCCATAATTTCATTCAGTTGACGTAAGTCACCATAGATGGGCACAAGTAATTCAGGTTCTGATGCGATTTGGATGCATGATTATCGGTTTTGCGAATCAATGTATACTTGTACGATTCAACCTTAGATTCTACTGAATCCCTCAAATAAGAAAATGGATAAAACTCATCGTATGCCCAATTCAAACCAAATATAGTTTACTGTAATAATTATGCTTGCGCCTGAGACATCATCGTTTCCTTTCTATAGGCAACAACCTTACAGGTTCGGAGCTCTCGTTAATATGGTTTTCGTGCACTGAGCTAATACTGTGAGATGTTGATTTAATTCGCCCCAGGCGGATGAGGTGAACTATTTTGAATGCGATTGTCGATCTAACCAGCTCTTGACTACTTCACACAGTCGTCTCCTCACTGGTGGTTGAATAAGATGCAATCAATCTTCATGTGTATATCATGGGTTGATGAGAATGTCTTTTCAAGGGGCGCGGAGGATGACGATATTCAGCGTTACTGGTCGTAGGTGCTTCGCCACACCCTGGGAGCAGTGAAAGCATTCACGCTGAACGAAAGATAGTCGATGAACCAATGTGGAGTACCTGAAACCCACATTAGGGACCAGCAAAATTTGAATAGGAGACGAGCATGTCCTACACTTTGCAAGTGTAGCTTCCAGATTACTCAAGGGCATGTTGGTTTGTCCACAGTAATAAAGTGAAGACGATTGCGGTGTATGAGGATTGCAGTGCACTTCCGAAAGTGAGTCTTTTCAGATTGCAAACACATTACTTTTATTACACTAAAGTCACCAGGGTTGGCCGCACCCCGCGAAGAAACGGGTGATTCTGAGATTTCAATGGCGTCTGCTTCTGGAAGAGGTGACCAATTCACAACGTCAGGACCTGGTTGAGTTAGACTGGTTTTTGCTCGTCGAAGCTTCATGGATGGTCAGAATGCATCGGTCTCTGAAAAGATAGCAGCTTGAAAATTTCCCCCCTCAGGCAAATTGAATCGCGGCTCCAAAGATTACCAACTCCATTGGATGCTCATGCTCGACAAGCAGTGAGAAAAACTGGACTTAATTTCACCTAATTTGCGGTCCTAATATGTTGAGTGATCATCCAGATTATTGTCTGTGGCATACGTTCCCACACACTCGAAGATGGTTTCGAAAATGACCAAGGCCCTTCTCAGTGGCAGACGATCATTATACACTCATGTTCCGGGTTGGTATCCAGCTTGGTTTGCTTCCAGCTTTCAGTGTGTACTCCAAAACCTCATGCACGGAGACATTACAATAGAGTTCAGCATAAATTTGGTCTGCATTGGACGCTGTTTTAGTTATTCATTCGGTTTTGATTTGTTTCCACACTCTGGGGAGCTGCATCAAACTTAAATCAACGAATATCCCCTCGGACATGAATAAAACGTGGATACAGGCAATTTTCAAGCTGGTACTGAAAGATTAGCCAGTATGCAATGCAGACTATTCGAGTTGTATCAAAAGTCTCAGTCTCCAGTGCATTTAAGCTGTTGATATGGCGCGTCTACCGGGCAAAGTAAATATCCAAATTTATAGGATACGCGAGTTCCCACTGCTTACTCGCTGTCTCGGAAGTGGCTCCAGTCAGATCTGTGCTCGACATATGAGGCGTAAAAATACGACAGTTTGTTGCCGTATTGTCCGATGAAGTTTTCCTTCACCACATAAGCCGACTGAGGTCATCCCCATTCCTTCTCCCTGACATTATCGTCATTTGCAGTCTTAGGCTGTGGCGGTGAGTGAATTGTTTGCGTTTTTGTTGGTCTGGACAACCAGTAAATCTAAGACACCTAAATGCCCAATTAAAGAACAGGTTAGGAAGCTCCTGAAAGGAGGTATCGGAACTGTAAACAGAGAACGGGACTTCTTAAAAAGCATTTATCAACCTTGCTAAGTGCAGTCAATCAGGATAATCATTTTCAATCTGGTTGGGGCTTCGCCAACAACACTTGGGTCGGAAATCGCTTTGTTGACAAGTATAGAACATGACTTAGTAAACAAAGACTGTATACTTACAGTAGATCAGTTGCTGGACGCGCAGTGTTCTTATGCATGTTTACGCACAGCACGCTGTTACACTTCTTCGTTGCTCACGCTACCGGTCGGCTCGATAGGTGTCACCTGGCAGAGATAGTCGTGGTTACTGCTTCCTTCTAACAATGAAAATTCTCCTCATTTGGAAGACAATTGAGACCGCGCAACCAAACTTTACTTTTTGAATAAAAGTAAATGGCTCGCAGAAAACTGAATCAATTTTCTGGCACTACTTGGCGGAGCAAACAGTTCCATAGGGCATTTCAAGCATCTATGTTCCCAAACTACTTCAGATCCAACAACATCCTTTAAGTCTATCACTCTTGAGCTCGCTCATTAATAGGTCAACAGTCTGAAGAATCAGTCAACAATGGAACTAGTGGGACGTCTAGTGCGTCAAGCAATTGTACTGATTACTCAAAAATTTCACTCCGGATCCCAACTGTTCCATTGAAGGAATAACTTTTACGCTGTTCACGTACACTAGCTTTTTAGCTCAACTCTCACGGAATTTCCTGTGGGGCTTCCTCTACGTTCACTTTCGAGAAGTTTTTCACTCACCAAGCTCAAAGACGGACCTAAAGGTCCTCCTGATCACTGGAACTTTTTGAAGACGTGGATGATCTATTAACTGCGTTCGATAAGGAGGAGGTTAGCACACTTGAGGGTGTTCAAGCAGGCTTCTTCATTCATACAGCTCACGTTTCCGTTGGAAGCAGATGATACGTTTACGTTCCTAAATGTTGCTTCAAAGCGACAACCTGGTGGTTCAGTACAGGTAACCCACGAAGACACAAAAGGCAACACCGCTGTTCTTCTGAGAAAGGAGCATAAGCTAGTACACATTCTGGGGAATCGGAGAAGAGAGATTTGTTCTACTTATAACGTCGACTGACCCACTTAACGAGATTACTAAAGCGCAACGAATTTTTGTAACGTATCATCACGGAAATCTTGTTTCGGTAACCTGCTCGTCTGGCTTTCATGATGGTAAATTAGCCCATTTATATGAGCATGTCCTTCAAAGGTGAGTTTTGACAGATTTGATCAGGCTTTTAGATCTTTACGACACGTTTGTAGCAGCCAATCTACGATCCTGGTTCACTGCAATGTCCATTGGAAAGTGAATGACAATGTGCCTGTCCACACTCAAAACATGGCTGTCTAGTCTTTTCCTTGTTGTTGTACGTTTCGGCAAATTAACGCCGAAATAAGAGAGCATATCCATCTTAATGACGTTATTAGATCCGTCAAGAGCACCGTCGTCTCACACTTAGTCTACACAGACTACCCTACCGAAACTTTTTGCATCACCACAGCGTTCCGCACAGATTGCAGAGATTGACCCAGGGGGTTGTCACGGGAACGACCGAAGCAGATATGTCCACCCACAAAATCTGGCTGCCATCAATAGCGTTTCACACGTGTACTTGGCCTTGTGGCAAACCATGTGACGTCCCCATAAGTCAAAATGGCGTCTTCTTACCCAATCAGTTGACCGCTCAGATATATCGATCAGCTGGTTGTCCATTCGAGTCACTGCGACGGACTTCTCAGTGTCTGTTAATTTTCACTATTTTTGTTACATCAGCGACGTACTGACCTGAAGATGGAGTCGCGAAAACCATTTATTTGTCAGATAGTCTTCTCAATGAGACGATAGGAATGCGCCAACATTTGCGTGAAAATAACTGCACGACACGGGTTAATTATCAAGACAGCTCTGAAATCACAGTATCTGGTGCATCACGTCACTTTACTTGAGTTGAGACTGAAAAGAACACAGTGTGATCCACTAGATACCCGGAGAGGTCAGCATACCATGATCGATTTACTGGACGATAATTGGGTTTAGTGCAGGAAACTTGTTTTGTCTGGAACAAGTCCAGAACATATAGAGATAATATTCTCTACCGACAGAGGAATGCAAGGTTTAGTGCTTCTCCACACCCCATCTAGCTCCTACAGACATCGAAGCCAACTATACTGGTTCCAATGTTCATCAAAATGGTTAAAAATAGGAGTCCAAGTTTTCTTATAGTGAATGCTTAAAGGCTATTGACGAAACCAGGACTGAGCACTGCACATGTGTACCAAGTGACGAGTTTCTGGCTTTTCAGAATCACTTTGGTCATCGGAACTTACTGTTTGATGTTTATTAGTACAAGGCCTGTTACGTTGTCACTCGTCACGTCATCCGAAGGCCTAATTCTTTGATTTACTAGTCCGCCCATGATACAGTAGACGAGAAGGAATCGCTCCCATTGAAGAGACATTTACGGGTCATGGTTTCTTCATTCCGATTCTCATTCAACGGACCAAACTCCTCATCTTCGTACAGAAGATAATCTCTGCTGCAGAAATAAGGAAATAGGAATTTATCCTAACGTAGGGGCAAAAGGCCTACATGCGCAAAAATTGTTGGCCGTTTCAAGATGACGCGCCCAGTGTAGAGGGGAGACTTTAGCATCCCTCGTTGATATTTTTTTGTACAGGGAGCACTTTAAAAGGGAGTCAGTCCAGCCAAGGTGAGTAAATTGTGAAAAGGAATGTTTTGGGACGAAAAACGAAGATAGTCTAACCGCAGGTGATCTGAGAGTATCAGTATGTCCTTTTTGAATTTTCACAATTAATCCATGCCCTTCATGATCACTGTATCGTCCGTTACTTTGACATTTGAAATTCCCCACGTTTCTTGTCCCTACTTGTAACCCCCGCCCCACTTTTGTGTTTAGTGCGTCTATATGAACTGACGTTTGTTTGTCCTTACCACTTCACCCATTTGGCCTTGAGGTCATCCAGCAATTTGTGGCCGACCTTACGCACGTGTGACTGTCTCACGTGGGAGCCTGTTTGCTCCTTTGGTTCGTACTTTTGTAGTCCTAGTGGACCATTTGTTGTTGACGAGTATCTACCGTCGAGGTTTGTACATTTTGTCAATTGATGTCTTATGTTAGTAGTATCGTATAGAAACCCAGCTCCGACTTTGTTTTGCCTTCCCGGAGGTTCTGGTATTACGCGTCACTCGAAGATACCGTTTGTTCGTTACAATCACTATTGCAAACCACGTTTTCCGTTGGTAGCCGGTCCCTCGTTAGTTTCCTTTTTAAGTGTTCCTGTGTAGGCTTACTGATGAGGACTTTGTACGTATTTGGTATCACAGGGTCTGGTGGGGGATCCAGTTTCAATGATCGTCGACATTCCATCATTTTTATTCTCACCCCTTGTTCTAACTAAATGTATGCGGCAGGCTCATCAGAGAGTTGCACCTCCTCGGTTTGATGTATACTCAAATCTCATCCTGTTGGCGTCTATTCACTTGCTCAAAATAGACTCATATCGGCCCGACGTAATGGTTCACACTTGAGGACAAGTATAAGTAGTTCAAGGGGAAGTGGAGGAAAAGGATGCCCTATGTGGAAGAGAACTTCATTGAAGAAACGCCTTGAAGAAGAGGACGATTCTGACATCCGATCGTGTATCTTTGTCATGCAGCACATTCACTTGAAGAATATCATTAATTTGGGATTCAGCTGAAATTCCTGTTAAAAGTAAATTAATTTGCAACTGAGTATGTTTTGCGAATGGCGTCCAGTTTCGGTTCAGGTAGAACACAATGTTGACGGAGGTTACGTAACTGCGCCTACCTGATGAGCCCGCACAAGGGAGAGGCCATTCGTAGGCTTTTGAAGGGTTTTCAGCAACCTAATGAGTAATGCTTCTTCAACAAAATATGCTGCGATATCTCGAATATCGTACCAATTGAAACATGAGACAGCCTTTGTACAGGACAACCAGTTGAACAGTATCATTAGCGAGGATTCAGCTGGGATTCAACTGAGCTTCCCGTTAAAACCAAATTACTTTGCAAGTGAATGTGTTTTGCGGATAAGATGTGTTGTCTTAGGAAGCACGGAAATACGAAATCATCCGACCACACATAGCAACAAGTTACCCGATACAGATTGCAGCTCACATGGATCAGTAGGTGTTTTTTTGACAATAAATCTGGTCCAGTGCACTAAACGGTGCTAATGGCCTGCATTCTGGAAAGCACAGTAAGTTCGTTCATAGTCCTTCATTCATCCTAAATTTCCATGACAACTCCCACCATTTTTGTCACAAGCTAGTAAACATCCTATGCTGAAAGGCTGTGCACAGAGTATATTGTGAATGAAGTAGTACAAAAGTTTGTCGTGCTTGTGGCGTGCTGCCTGAGGCATCCCAGTCCCTGTCAAAAGCAAGAAACGCGGGACGAGGATTGACTGCTCGTAGATAGTGAAAGCTAGTTGAAGCATATCTGAAATGTTGCAGTGGGAGCAGATACCCAGAGTAACGTGGGCAGGTTATGAGAGCTTTTGGTATGTACTGAAGCGTCCAAATCCACAAAGGAAAAACAAGGAAAGTCTTGATCGGCGTTTGGTAAACGGAATCGTCAAAAAGTACATTTTTGACAGCACTGTTTGAACATGGCTTAGATTTATCTGAACCTCATGCAAGCGCATGTGAATGCTGGTAACTGAGCATCGCTAGGTTGGCGGGAAAGAATCATTTGCCAATCATAACCCCTCACAAATGCAGTATGGTGCGGTAAGCCACGACTTGATTGTCGTGTCAAAACAAACAACGGATTATAACGACTGATTTGTGAGAAAATGAGCTGCTTGCTTGAACTTGGTTCGGAACATGATCATCGCATGGAACCTAGTGACCGCTGATGACGCTGTTACATTGTGTGACCGAAGGAATTTCATGCCTAGCGTCAGTTGGTGCTCGGAACGAATCAACGGCACTTAGAAAGTAGCTGTACTCAAACACACTATGCACTGTCGCAGTTAATACATTCACACGATCATAAGCTCTAACGCTTATTTTAGTTCTGCTACTCACGAGTTCAGCAGTAGTTCTGCGTTTTCGTAACACGCACTTAGCCTTTATCCATAACTGAAAGGAGAGATTTCGAGAAATACACTCATTTGCAAATCAATTTTGTTTTCACGAGAAACTCAACTGAATCTCTCGTTTATGATATTCTTCAACTGAATGTGCTGCACACAGGCCGCTTCATGTTTCAGTTGGCACGATATTCGAGATATCGCAGTATATTTTCATAAAGGAAACTGCTCACAAGGTTGCAGAAAACTTCGAAGAGTTTTGATTTCTTCCAACAGATACTTATAGCCGACTTTCACAGAACCGAAAATCGAACTATACAATTCAATTTGCTTTTCAGTCATAAAAAGTGATCTTCTTTGGAATTGTGCTCCAAAGTCTTCGTGAATTTTGTTTCCGGTGCATTTTTACGAGCTTCGGAAATGAGCATAGCCAGCAAGCATCTCGTATTGATTCATGATGATCTTTGATAGTGCAAAACTTTTGGGCAGCCGAGGTAAGAAATGCCCATTTGTAGATGAACACATGAAAAAACGTGAAGGATTCCAATATCCTGCATCTGTGTCACTTATGCTTCAAAGTAGTCCTCTTGTGCCGACACAATCTACAAGTACTAGTTCAGAAAAGTGAACCCATTTGGATTAATTCGAGAGGCTTGCGCATAGTTATCACCCTTCTCAAGTATATCGATCGCCTTCATTTTCACCGGCACTCACGACAGAGCAGATTAGTGTACATACGTCGGTCTAGTCGTTTTGCATGTGGGAAGACCGTGTACCACTTTCATTTGGTATGTCAGCATGTCACACAACTGCGCGCCCACCATCACCGGTACGACAGCACATGCGGAAGGATTCGCCAAATTCGTGGCAGCGGGTAATTTGTAAGCCTATAGTGTGGGTAGAGGAAGAGAACTGATAGGTTTGCGGGTGTCTTACTATAAATGTGGCACTTCGATGTGAGTAACTGGCAGTTAGCGGAACTCTGGGAACTTTTATCGCATGACGGTTTGTCAAGATTGAATCTGGGCAAGTGTTCCTGGAGAGACGTGCGAACCGATGATAGGTCTGGCCTCATCTACATCACTGTCAAATGCAGTCACTTTTTGATTGAAGACCTCATATCACTAACACTGGAAGTCATATAAAAGGAGCCTAAACCACTTCTCGACTGTTTGTTCTGAAACCTTCGTACCAAAATTAACTTTCGCCCTTGCGCACTGTTGTCTGAAGGCATATGCGCGCACCAGAAAAGCCCTACTTTACGGTTGATTGCAACCACTTTTAACCGCAATACAGCTTTGTTGGGAAAACATAACTTCCTAGCACCAGGAAACCTAAAAGGTGACATTGTGGCACGTATACGAGGAAAAAGAACTAAC
This sequence comes from Opisthorchis felineus, assembly GCA_004794785.1. Taxonomy (NCBI): domain Eukaryota; kingdom Metazoa; phylum Platyhelminthes; class Trematoda; order Opisthorchiida; family Opisthorchiidae; genus Opisthorchis; species Opisthorchis felineus. The sequence goes on along the minus strand of SJOL01001804.1, from coordinate 706,907 downwards.
ACTATTGCTGCCTTGTCGAATTTGTAGTAACTCGTGACGAATCCGCTGATCAAAACGATGCATAAATTCAGTTTCTCCACTAACTTACTCGCATCAGTAGGTGCAGAAGAACTTTACCAAATTTCCATCCTGAATTCTACTCCAGAGTCTGAATTATTGAGTGCACCGAGAAATTGAGCAATTTCGTTTGATATTTAGTGAGTTTCGTTACTCGGGCATCATTTTTGACCAAAGGACGAATGAAAGCTTATTACAACTGACATCAAACAACAGGCATCACCAGTGGGTACTATCCACACTAGAGAGGGTGGTTGTTGGCCAGTATCTATCCGGTGCATGTATCTACAGGTTGTTTCTACGGGTAGTCTGACAGTCATCAAAGCCGTTTAGGATAGCCTCCGACAATAGAAGCGACCACGTCGAGGGTCGCA
>SJOL01001804.1:646640-700096 GCA_004794785.1 Opisthorchis felineus | reverse complement strand
AGAGGGTGGTTGTTGGCCAGTATCTATCCGGTGCATGTATCTACAGGTTGTTTCTACGGGTAGTCTGACAGTCATCAAAGCCGTTTAGGATAGCCTCCGACAATAGAAGCGACCACGTCGAGGGTCGCAATTTATGTTTAGAACACTGTGTTCAACTCTTTTGTGCCTGTTGCTGAAACATGCCTATTGCCGCCAACAGAAAAAGAGCTTTCATTTGGTTAGCGTTTGAAAGCTTACAATTAAGAGAAACCAGAAAATGAGCACAATTCAATGTCCGCATACTGCAGAGCGACCAGAAGGTTTCATCAGTAGGAAGACCTTTCACTCATTTTATTTTCACCTTGAAATTTTAGCAAAAGACAAAGTTAATCAAGTAAGTAGTAAGACGACACTGAGTTGTTCAACGTTTGAAGCTATCTGAATGAAATCAATCCTTTATTTCCGCCGCCAAAAAACAATGGCCTATCCTCTTCGAACTCATTCACTTGATCTAAATTGTTTTAGCATTGAATCTGGCGTTAAAATACTGAAACCGACTGACAGAACAGTATGATTTGTCGTGGTGCCTGATATGCCACGTTGTTGGTCTTTTAGGCTGACTCCAAACGACCATGTGTGGGAAAATTCAATCAGGTGGTTTCTCCGAAAAAGCATTCGGATAACCAAATAGTAAGATATTCGGCATTTGTCTGATTAAGTGAGGCAAACCCCCTTCATTCCTGGTGCATCATGTTTATCAACTGAATGCTTCAGCTTATTGGGAATCTTCTCTCTCCAACCTCGTTACAAAATCCAGCTGCTCGGCATTCTGAAACTGGCAGACCTGAGAAATCATCTATCCGACATGCATTTACAAGTTTCTTTCAACCAAAAGGGCTTCGTGGCTCTGTACGGAAATCACTTTTAAAACAAAGACTGGGACATAACAAGCTGCTGTTCTCCTCGTCCTACTTTATGAATGCTACTCCTGTTCCTCATGGGCTGAAGATACTCGACAGCTTAAAACGTTAAAATCTTGTTAATTGAAGCAGAGAGTGGGAGACAATCTGTCTAAAAACATAATTTTCGTTGACATTGCTCCTGAATAACTCAGCTCTCTGTGTATCTAAAACAGCGAGGAACATAGTGGTCAGAACATGTTTTCCCCAAAATGAGGAAATGAGCCGGTGAAGAAAGCTCTAAGTTTATTTCCTGCATGTCTTGGAACTGTAACCATGTAAGTTAGACGAAGACAGCCTGACATGAAAGGGTCGGGCGCTGGTAATTTTGTACTTCACATATGGTGTGACGTTCCTTGCTGGGAACAATATGGGATCGGAATACCTAAGGACCTGGCCACCAGTTGTCCCGCATAGGTCTATAATCCCCTACATGAATACAGTCGACTTATCCAATAAAATGAAGCGACTAAGCCACTAGATATCTGCGATTTATGGCTGATCGCGAATGAGTCTCTCTGCTCTGGGTTTTCTTTGAGATTGGTGTCGGTATTCACAGGCTGATATCGACAACAGCACGAATGTGATCAGGCTTGTTCGGAATTTAGAAACATGTGTTGCGTGTATAGCATGTGGCACAATCTGCATCAACTCCGACAGGTTCGATGACGGCTTTTCAGGGTATTATTAACTTTGATTTTGTTCCGTTTTTATCATTGTTTTTGTTTACTTATTAGTTTGTTTTATTTTAGTATTTTTTATCAGTTAATTAATTTATCTATATTTATATTTATATTTCCGTCTTTTGATCATGAATTGGCTTTTCGCGGCGTGACACAGTCAAAAATCCACCCATTCAAACAGCAGTTATTCACCTGACTCCACTCTATCCTGTTGAATCAGATGGTGAATCCGATGAGAAAGCATGAAGATAGGAAAATAAAAGGAGCAAAGCTAATGATCTAATCTGCCATGTGAACGACATCCGACTCATATGTACTTTGGCTATATAGAGATTAACGCACCATCGAATCCGTGGGTAATCCGAGGGTAACTGAATAGGACTGTGGGAAAGTTGTTTGAGGGTACGCGTTCTTACCGGGATCATACAGTTACGTTGTTGTCAAAAGCATCATCGAAAACATCAACGCTAATACTGACATCGATGCTTCGTTGCCGGACAACCACGCGGAATATACTCAGATAAAGTGCCAAATTAAGGGGAAGACAAAGGTGGATAGGGAGAGGATCTGATGCTGGCCTATCCTGAGCAGTCTGAAGAAGCCCATTGTTTGAGTATTACCATGGTCTTAAACCACAACGATATAGAATAGAGGTATCATGTAACCCGGGGATTACTTTGATCTATGAATTGCATACCGGCCAAACAGGAAGACAGAGCGGCCGCCAAACAGAAGCAAAGTGAATTCTGTTTCATTAATTAGAAGGTATGACTGCCGATAGTTTTCCTAAACACTCAGGAACAGTTTGAGGTAAACCGTACCATCTTGGCAATAAGTGTTACTTTCAACTAAAAAAGACGGAGAACTATGGAAAAAACATACTTAAATAGTTGTTAGGCCTATCAGTAAGGCACAGCTGAAATCAAGGAGCGAAAATATCTCCTTTCTTTTGTTGGCCAATATCACTGTGGAAGTACCCAGTAGAAAACCCCATTAGATGTGACCGAAGTGCCCACTGTTGGGAGGGTTTTTCTTCCTTGGAAGAGGAGGCTCAACTCAAAAGTTCTAATACAGCAAATGTGACAAGGCATCCAAAGGTAGTATATTGAGGGTGGACGGGCTCTCTACTATGCGAATACGTCTCTTTTCGAATAGTATCTACTAAAACAATCAGTGATGTGTAACCGTTTACATTCTTTCAGGAGGATGCACTTCACCTGAACAAACGATATGTTTTGTTTCAGGGGGTAGCACTGTTAGTGTTTTGTCCTGTTTCAAACAATGTGCTGACTCAACTTATTTCAATAACAGATTCATGGAAAAATCACTACAATTCTCGTGAATTCCCTGCATATCCAAGCAAACAGATGTTTCAAACGAGTCTTCTAATAGCTGGGACGCGAAATTCGAATCACGATATGGTGGAGGGAACTACTATACCTCCTTTGACAAATACACTCATTAGTGTACTAATTTGGTTTTCACGGGAATCTCGCCTGATCCCCGGCTGAATCTCTCGTTTATAATGTTCTTCCTTAACTGAATGTATTGCACCAGGCCGCCTCAGGTTTCAACTGATGTGATATTTGAGATATATCGCAATGCATTTTATGGACGTAACACGCTACTCATAAGGCTGCTTGAAACTCCTCGACAGCCCACGACCGGTTTCGGCCTTCTTCGGGCTCATCAGGTAGGCACAGTTCTCTCACCTCCGTCAACCTTACGTTCTGCGTGAACCAAAATTGCACGAAATTCGCGAACTGCACTAATTTGCAGCATAGTTACTTGACGAAAATCATAAAACAAGAGATTCAGCCGGTCTAACAAAACGTGATCTCTTCTGCGAAGTGGTTTTATAAGGATAACCCATTAAAGTGAAAAGTCCGTATTCTAGGGACAAAATTCGGCGTGACTCTATTTAAACAACGTTCCTTTTCGATGATATTCAGTTCGTTTAGATGCGATATCTACAGGTCTTAACTTGTTCGTCAATGCACCTAGTCATAGTCCGTCAATCCAGTCGCAGTCCGTCGAACTGGAGCAAAACATTGCGTCTGAGTCAGCAAAGCGTGAGCCAAGGTACTCGGCTAGGATAATTATGGCGTGACCATAAAAGACAGTACATGGTTATAGATCCTTTGAATATAAAGATGTAGAAATATCACGCCATAATAAATTTCGGTGGATCGAGCATGGGAAGACACATGTAGTGAATATGAGAAAATTGACCCATACTATCACAAAACTACTGTTTTGATATCATGTCTAGGGAACGTCCACTGAGCTTGCAATGAGAATCCTTCATTAAAACATGCAGATCTGGCTATGCGTCAGGCAGTCGGAGTGGATTTCTGATGAAACATGCCATAAAAATGATCCATGGTACATATGGCTCTTCCAAGGTTTTAACCTCCAACACACACTGTAAGTAAACCACCGTAGGTGCTCACCTCCGACAGGTAACCTATTCACGAATGGATGACTGTTTTCCTTTACACGCTTGCCCATCAAGGAATACCCCCGGAAGTTTGTGAACACAATACGTTCTTCGTATTCTCAGACTTCCGGACGTGTGACAGTATACGGAAAGCTCTCCAAAAGCTTCCGTACACAAAGCGGTGTCCGTCAAGTGTGCCCACCCCCTCCATTCCTATTTAACTTCATGGTCGATGAGATAATGAGACGAGTGCTGGAAGGTCTTCAAAACCCCGGTATTAAAGTAACCTCTGACGAAAGCCTTGTTGATCTGGAATATGCAGACGATGTCGTTCTCGTCTTCGAAGAGGAGAAGAAGGCGCAGGTGTTTTTGGATGAACTGGCCAAAGACGTCCTTTGGCATGCACTTTTCACCCACAAAATGTAAGGCTATGCTCGTGGACATGCAGTCACCGAGCACGCCACTTGTAATCCAGGGGGAGGCATTCGAAGTTGTGGAGCGTTTTACGTATCTTGGAAGTTGTATTAGTTCTGATGGTAGTGTGATAGATGAGGTCAATGCGCGAATCTGCAAGGCTCGGGTGGTGTTTGCTAATTTGAGACACCTATGGCGTCAAAGCGATACACCCCTGAATCTCAAGAGACGTGTGTATCAGGCTACAGTGCGGGCTGTTTTGTTGTATGACTGTGAGACCTGGCCTGTTCGAGCAGCGGAACTGAGACGTCTTCAGGTGTTTGACAATCGTTGTCTCAGAACCATAGCTCGTGTGGGTTGGTGTCGGCGAATCCGTAACGAGGCAGTTAGAAAGCGAGTTTTTGGTTGTGCAACGGGTACTTCCATTGAAGAGTGTGTCCAGCACCAGAAGCTGCGTTGGTTGGGACACGTGTTGCGTATGCCTAATCATCGTTTGCCGAAGAGAGTGCTGTTTTCCATGCCCAATTCAGAGTGGCGGAAGCAGAGAGGTGGCCAACCCTTGACTTGGCAGAGGGGTATGAAGGAGATTACGAAACGCTTGGGTGCTGTCGGTGCTACTCGCCTTCCAGGATGGGGACCGTGTGATCTCCACTGCGCCTGGTTGGAGACGCTGCAAGATATGGCTGCCAACCGATGTCAGTGGCGATCTTGTTGTCAGTTTCTATCCAGATTATCTGAATGGGTGTCTGGAGTGTAGGCACCTCGGAATGATTGTCGTAAGCTAGCACTAAGTCCCTTCCCAGTTCACCTTTATTCTTTTCTTCAAAACAAGGCTTCCAAATGAATCATGGTTGTACGGCAGCGAAGCATCGGTGTTGAACCCTGATGTCATGCTGTCCATCATGATGATGACTGTAATAAGCAACCTCTGAAGTCGGAAACTGGAACATCCAAAACTTCATATTTTTAAATTATATACTGTGGAGAAATAGTAGAAAAAATTGGTGAAGAGAAGCCATTTTAATTGATATTAAACTTCGATTTGTGGTATCTTTGGTGTGCTGTAAGTCCAGATGATGTCAGTCGATTCTAGTCAATACATCTTAGTGCTTAAATGACAATCGGGCTGTGACCTTTTCATATCGGTTTACATTGGTTCCCGGTTCACAGAATGTTTATTCTACCTTAAATGTCTAAATTTTCTTAGAGAACAGGCGACTGGCGGATGAAAGCACTTTGGCCAAATCTTTCGTACCAATCTACAACCAACGGACGCATAAAGTAACCTATTTCATTCGGTAATAAAATGCAGTATTTAGCAACAAAGCGCAAAACATGTGGGTAAATTATAGGTTAATTAGGAACGTTCACAGAGAAAAATTAACTGTGGGATAACATTAGACAAGAGCCCTCTTTAATTCCATGAAATGATAAGATGTCACGATCCGGTAGGGCAATGCAGCCACCAATTATTATGGTTTGATTACCCACTGGGATATTCCACATATTTTCTATGGCCTGCTTTGCCTCCAGAACGGTTGCATCATCCGCCACTTCGATAATTCCTCTTCGTTCCTCGTAGGTCTGAATAGCAAGCTTCATTGAGATATACGAAACAACTGGTGATCAGCAGCGTTCAACTATTAGCCACACAGGTTTTATACCTACAGTGGTAGCAAGAGGCAGCTGACCAATGCTTAATCGATTTGATGGTTGAGGGTCAAATGCACCGTTTGATGGTCACCTACTCAGCTCTACTCGCGTGACTGTCAAAACCAGCTGTATCACAAACTAATCGATGAAAAAAAGGCCTGGGATGCAGTTTCGTCTGGATTGAATGAGTGCAGTGTATCTAGAATACTAATAAAAAACTTATGGATGTGTCAACAACTCCAGGCCTACTAGAATCAAGTTTTTCATGCAAATCCACACTTTCCACTAGTAGTAGTGGTGTATGTGAACGAGTTTGAAGAGAGCACCAACACGGACGTTTTTTATGAGTGGTTATGGGCTGGTAAATTTCGACAAATTGAAGCCTCTAACTTTAGCCAGAGCTATTTTGTGTTTGGTTAGGCGAGGCGGTCGGACTGATCGACGCACAATCGCGATCTCAGCCCTAATGGAGATGCGTGAGCTATATTGGTGTACCGGTTTTTACGGGGTGGATAAACTCGCAAAAGTCTATGACATCAAAATTAGGTGGGCGGCTTCCGTAGAATGGGAATCAGGGAATATTGATCAAAACGTCACTCGGACGTTCAATGAACGCTTCGCAAAACGTTTTATAGAAGATCTGAGGCAAATTGCTCGGAATTCATAATGAAAAACTTTCCATTCAGGATAGCATTTTGATGGGAGTTTGATGGGCCTATACTTTTTGTTGAATTCTGTAAATTCTTCGTTCCACTTCTATTGGTACTTATTGACTGACTGATGACCAAGAATTGTTCCTTCTTATCCACTGGTAGCAGAGTTACGATGAGGTTACTTAACGCATCCTAAGGTTTGTTCAGAAATGGATTACTACTTACGTACAGAAATCTGTTTAGGACATCATTACACAGAATTTCGCTAGAAAGTGTTCTCCATTCGGAAAGATCTCTTTTGGGAGGATTACCATTAAATCAAATACTATACCATGAAGTAAAATGTGTTTACATCTCGCTCTGCTGTTAACTGAATACTCAAATGAATATCCCGTTTATGAGGAGCAGTGTGCTGTATCAAGAAACCATACGTAGGTATCACGAATACCATTCAAACTAAAATCTCAGGCGGCTCTTGTCCAGCACATTCAGCTGAAAAATATCGGGAATGAGAGACTTAGTTGAGCCTCCCGTTAAAACCAAAAGTTTGCAAGTGAGCGTAATTCACCATTCGTGCACAGTTTGGAGTCTAAGTAAAGCATGAGGTTGGTGGAATGATATGATTTTGCCTTAGTAGTGAGTCCGTGTAGTACCGTGTTCTGACCACCGCAGATGAAAGAGGTGATTCTAGAGGAACTGTAGGGGCTTTTTCGGCCAACAATGAAGTCAAAAACTGTGTACTGCGTTTCAACCTTGTCACACCAGTGCGTAGGTTTAGGCTTACTTTAGGGAAACTTGTTCGTCGCTTCGAATTACCATTATTTTATCGTGTAGTACTGCAAAAATTAATTAGATTTATTCACAAAGATGCGAGAGAGAGAAGAGATATCTGGGACACACTCGCGTAAACTGGTGTATAGAGCTCGTGACACATAGACCGATAGGAACGTGCAATATGCATATACCTAGCAAGACAGAATAAGGTAAATGCACGAGGAAGAACCTATTTTGTTACTACAGAGTTAAAATTAGGAGATCGGAAAATACTGAAAAAGAAATAGGACACCCTGAAATTAATATTATAGCTAAATCAAGGCAAGTTGGGCTCGCATTGTCCAGTTTCGGTGATTTCAGCAGTTTTTACTTGACCATTGCCTGATAAATCTTAGGCGGTAACGAACAATACTCTCGTTGCGATACTCCCTACTTAGAGGAATATTAAGCAGTTTGAGAACATTAAGGTACATCTATGGTTCGATTTTGTTTTCTAGGGGAGCTGCAATGAAAAACCATACACTTCAAAAGCGATTTCCTGTGGGGCATTTTGTTTTTGGGTTCCTTCAAGTTTGCTGCAGAGAATCTTCCTTGAATGGAGGCCGTACTAATCCGATTTTAGTATATATGCTAATGAAGCGCGTTCCTCTCCTGACAAAAGAAATCGTATCACTGAACTATTCTAGACCAAAATTCATCCTTCCTACTGTCGCCCATTAAAAACAAAGCCACGGCCCGGAAATCAACAGCGTTCACTAGAATCAGTGACTTTTCGGGTGAAGCAAGCCGATAACTTATCAGTAGTCAGTTAGATTGCCTCAATAAACCGACAGCTGGTTGGACTAATATTCACACGAGACCGACAAGCCATTTACTATGGCGGTAAGCTTAGTACTACTCGTACCGTGTTGCTAAGCTGGTTTGCTCGAACCCCAGCCGACGCCTTTTGTTGTCAAGTGGAAAACTATCCTCTTGGACAAAACGGACAAGCAACTAAACGTAATAGGAATTACCCCTTCCAAAGCAAGGCAGCCTTTCTATCCATAAGGTACACAAATCGCATTCAGTTGTTTGACTGAATCTTGCAGAGATTTTTCATCGCGGTCGAAATTACGAATCATCTAGAAAACGGTAATGTCACAGTTATCGTAAGATGACTGAAATGACGATGTTTTTCGGTGAATACATGTGATTTGGCGAATATGCATAAGACATTGACTTACGCCTTTGCTGGGATGTCGCTTAAGAACTGAAGTGAACCCAGAAAGCGTACGTAAAGTCATGCCCGTTGATAGTCAACCGTCCAAACGGGGTTGAGAACAGTCAGGTAAAATCTATGGTCACAAAAAAGGCGAATATAGCAACCAAACTTGAAACGACTGCCAGGCCATGGGAGAATGCGACCTGAAGTGAAATTACGGGGGAATAAACTGATGTAGTTCTTTGGGATATTAGTAGAAAATCCCGCTGCTTTTAATAGATTTTGGCGCACGGAATGGACAGACATGATAGGCTGTAGAAAGCACTTTAGACACCAATTTATCGACCGGGTTCGTCGTTCGTCCTAGTTTTCAGTTCCTTTGGAACACCGTTAATCTGTCGTAACCAAAGTTGGTATTGCGGTCACCTGCTCTGTTGGATTACGTCAAACTGGAACAGTCAAAAAGCAATTAACAGTTTGGCGCAGCTGACTACTCCACCACGAGTAACGGCTGTCACCAAACTCCACATGATTATGCAACTAAAGGTAGAGCTGGCCACGGATATGACCGCTCAAACAGTCTCTTAGGATTGACCACAGACAGGTAGGTACCAGTCAGTCAGTTTCCCCTGTCCCTTAGTGATTCCGATTAGGTGATTCTGTTGGTTACTTACAACGATGGAAATGTCAGGTTATGAAAAACTGCTCTTAACGTTGTTTTTTCCACCAGCAAGCAATCCAAGCACGGCGCGCAGTCCCATTAGTACGGTGTGGATAGTCCCAGAACCAAGCATTCCTGGTTTCCAAGTTTCTGGCTCATAATCTGTGTACAGAGTTTCGATGCTCGCCATCGCATTAATCTCGTCCTATCCACTAGAGCAACCACATTTCGTTCTGCACTTCGGAACATGAACGAACGTGTTCTAAACAATGGGTTGGACTTTTGAAATGACTTTGAGTGGTCAGATGACGCAAAATTGCAAGTTCACACGCAGGACTGCAACTTTTATTAAACACAGGGTTTTTCCTGCTTACAATCCTCAAAACACCTTGATGGTTTTTGGGAGTTGTCGTTACTGCTCAGAGGTTACCTGAGTTCGGTGACCAGAGGAAAAACTTGACGTTGCTCTTTTTTCAGAAAGGAGATGCAATCTCATCACATACAATAACGAGCCGCTCCGAGAATAGTCGAGAACAGCATTGGAATTGATTGGTAGATGTAATGACGCGTCTAGTCTACTTCGCCTCACACCCCTCGGCATGATATTCCGAGGCTGTGACAGCAGAAATCCGCTGACCAACACATGTATGTATATGCTTTATGTAAACAGGTTTTTCGACCTTCAGAGGTTTCAAGCGAATATACACATTGGCGTCCAGTCAAACAAATATGACGCAAGACACAAAACAGTTTTATTAATGGACGATTGTAGAGGGAAGTTAGCCTACAAACCCCACAAAATTGGATGAAAACGTTTGATCTCCACTACCTTACTTCCAAACGCTTCTCCGCGTAAACAATTTCATATGTAAAATTGCGATGCCAACGGCCAAGTGATGTTCTAGTCGAAGTAAATTAAATTTAAAACCACCTTGTCCGCTGTTGGAAAGGTCCCACCCCTGTCAAGATCTTGACAATTTTGAGATCTGTAAAATTATCGAGCACGAAAGACCCTGTCTTGTCTTGGTCAAATGATCAGAATAGTCGTTCTATTCGGTGAGAATGTCCCAAAACTATCCACGTGTGCATTCTGGCGATTTTGTGGATAGCTTTTTGGCGCTAATGGGCTGAAGACTATGAAGATGGTCTGTGTTCACACCTTGTAAGTTATTGCAATTGAGAATTTCCTGTAATAAAAACACTCAGGGATATTTAACATAAAGTGTACGAGATACCTCAAGCAGTCACCTTCATTAATACCGTGAGATGGCGGAATGTCAAGTCCATAGGGTCAGGTAGCTAGCTACATATTACCTGACTAGTATGCTTTACTTCCGATACGATGATTTTGTCGGTCACTTTAATAAGGCCTTTCGTCTCTGACGTCTGAATGACATAACTAAGGGATAGACAGCATTCGATTTCAAATTGCACACAATCAGTGTACGTAAAGCTTTAATTCACTTCACCTGACATGAGATGCCATCCACTAAACGCCGACCTGTGATGGTTCATCGAGTTGCTTTGTGGACTTGTCCGTTAGCTAGTCACTGCAGTGGTGACACGTGACTGCTGTTGTTAACGTCACCACAAGCCTGGAGCGTAAAACGCTCCAGGGTGCACCAGAACCCCGACTGAAATAGTTTATAAAGAGCGTAAAGCTTCTGGACCTAAAACCTGAGTGTTGGACATTGTTTTCAAATCTCTTTTACAGTCCTGTCTACTGGGACGGGCACTACTTTTGAAATCTCTCCACTATATCCAGGACATTAGTTCCCAAACCGTGTCGACGTTCATGTGGTTGGCGACTTGTCGCTACTTCAGTTGTTTCACGTTCTGTGTATTCGCCATTTGATGGGATTCATCACGGTTTATGGCTCTCATTCAGCTGATACAAAAATGAGACCGTGTTGATCTACCAGTCTACCAAATTGTCAATCCCCGGAAGCGTGACACTTAATTTGCCTGGCCTCGTACTCATTCAGACCGGACATTGGTGCTGCTGTGCGTTTAACTTCGTAGTGCACCCGAGTATGGACGGGGGAATGATGCACTGGTCAGCTTCTCTCAAGCTGAGTTTACATGGTTGCGCCTACACCAAAATATGCACCACAGGTTTTGGTGACCTTGAACCAGTATTGATCGCCTGCGTGTTTACCAAGGAAGCGTGAAAACAGCAAACCCGTAAGGGCTTTCACAAGGAGTGAAACTGTAAACAACTACAAATGAGAGATTCAGCTGGGTTCCATGTGGGTCTCTCGCAAAACCAAGTTGATTTGCAAATGAGTGTATTTCGCTAACTACAAACTTTTTATGATTACGCCTATACTTTTGCGGTTAATTGCTTTCCCCAGAAAAGAAGATGAATGATACGGAAAGGAAACTTCAGTTGTGTGGAGCGATGTCACGCAAAAGCGAACCAAACTAAATTGTTAATTCCGCCAACATAAAAATTTAACAAAGTGACGTTAAAAAGTCAAAAATTAAAATCATTTTCAAGTGTTTTCTGTTTTGCTCTGGAAACCTGCCTGTCCTTCCTACATAACTATGAGTTATGTAGGACGGTATCGGTACACAAATAATTCCATTTCTGGTACAGAAATATACATGAAATAAAAATTCCGCGAGCCACCTTTAGCCTTTTTCCACTCTAGAAAACAAAGTAATGGGTGCAACGGGAAATTGGCACGGTGTGCAAGCAAACAAACTCCAGTTGTATCATTTCCTCTACGGACAGTAGGCTCGTGTATTTGAATGCTACTGTGTCATTGACCATACTTTGCCCTAGATTCTGCGCAAGCAGAACGCCATGACCACGTAAGCTTTTTTAGTCTACGTTATTAAAAGTGACTGAAAGAATTGGGCATTTGGAGAATTTATTGCGTACATTTTAGTATGCTGATGACATTCTGGTTTGTTAACTGTCTCCGATCGCCCAATCCGCTCAGGATATCACATCTACCGTCAGTGAATGCCGGTCCGTTAGATCGTCATTTACGTGTGCGGCTGTGTACAACCGTTATATTAACCTAGTACTTCAGTGCTGATCATTTTAACGACGAATTTTCCCAGTTGCCGAAAACGAACGAAGGAATGGAAATAAAGGAAGGCATCATTAAGCAAGAGTTGCCGTAAACTCACGCTCTGAGTGTACATTTTCTCGCGATTTGACTCGACTAGAACATTAATATTTAAGTATTGAAATACATTCTGGAAAGCTCGGTCAAGTTAGACTGAGAGAAATATCGACTGACCAATTTAGTGTTATTGAAAGGAGCTAGGATAGAGATTTCCAAAATTCACTCGCCAGGTAGACATTGGGGTGGATCGATTATCATATGCAGACCGAATCTCGTAAATTTCTCCCTACGGGAGAAACCCCATAACCATGATTTTATTGACAAGAAACATGCTGGAATTTGTGTTGTTTACCGTCTTCTCATAGTTACGGGACTGTAAAACTATCCCCTCAGTGAAGCCAAGTGGAATGCCTAGAATTACTCGAAAAAACGGTTTATTCAACAGATACAGTCTGAGGGAACTGAATGAAAGGATTTCACTGGGGTAGTGGTCGGTGGGTTCATTTATGACGATGTCCAAAGCACCCAAAAATTTCCAAAGTTATTGACAAAAACATCGGTGTGTGGAATGACACCGAAGCTGGTCAATTCCTGGAAGCTCGAGCGATAATATTACAGAAGCATTCATGGATTGCTTGCCTAAGTGCATTGTACGATAATCCTGTTAACCTGGAAATGTGGTGACTCCTACGTCAATCGAATGAGAGTATTGAGTGAGTATTTTTAGGTTGGACCAGACAACCAGCCCAAGATCGAAGCTGAAACAGACCACCTACTGGTTAAGGGTGTAAGCTGTAGCCCAGTGAGACTGACTGCGAGTTAGTCAACTCCAAGTTGCATCACTTCACTCGGAAAAGTAATCCCTAAGTAAGATGCCTATTCAAAAACGTGCTAGTCAAATACAACAAAACCACAACCTTTTTCGGATTGAAGCGTTATTCAACCCAGAGCAGTATTTAACCTGTGGCAAAATGTGCAAAAATCAAGATCTGGCTTTTACGTGCAAGAGGGCCTAGCAAAACGAAGGATGTGGATAGCAAAAGCGGAACTGAGCATCTTGCAGAGGGGTTGAAATAAATAGGAACGCCAGAAGGAATCGGACTGGAGGCAGTGATGAGTGGGTTAAGTAAACTTGGGAGGTTTGGGGCCAACAATGTAGCAGCAGAAGGTGAGTGGGTCTGAGGGTGGAATCATTTCCTGAGTAGTCTGATCCTACTAATGGTAGTTCAAGGGTAGATCTGCGTGCAATTCTTCATCCTCTTCTATATAGTCTTGCGGTTCTTGTTGACGTTCGGTTAGGCACATGCAGCAGTCAGCCCGAAAATCGTCCTCCAGCTCATCCACAGGCTTTGAGCAGGGAAATCGACAAAGTCCTAAGTGAGCGAATGCGGACAGTGCGAAGCAAACCCCAGCCACGAAAAAGTAATGATCAGTTTCGCCCGTGGTTTCGACAATGTTAACTAGAATAGAAAAAACCGACAGCATTGTAAGTTTGAAAACTTTTTACGTACAAGTTTCTGCTTAGTTGCTTTGTCCAACCGGTCCTTCTGTTATGAATTCTCCAAAATCAATGATCCACTGTGGTCAAAACTGTCCAACAGCTCACTGATGACACCACCTTGAACGGTGAGGAGGCGTTTTCAAAGCAGTGGCTAATCTCGGTGGACAACGAATTCACCAGGGCTACCAATATTCCGCTACTGCCTGTAACACAAACGACATAAAAACTAAAAACGCGATGGTATTTTTCTACTGAGTCTGCTAGGACTGAGAAACTGGGTCCCACAATAGCGGTGGATGGAGATTCTGCTACATTAATCTGAAGTTTAGTAGAATAATCTCACTGACAGCCCTTCTTTTTGGATAACAAAAATCCTTGAGGTGCTCAGTCTGTCGATTGGATGCATAAGGACGGGAACGTTTGTTGTCGACTAACCTCGTATTTTAGGCAGTGTTTTTCAGTTGAGTTGAGCTAGTGCTGGCTAGACCGATCTATGAGAGTTATTCGCGTTGGTGACTTCCATACACGCAGCTTCAGTCCAAAAAAACGAAGCGGGTTTGGTTAGTTGCTCTGTTCCACAAAACTCGAGATCCCCTATTGCCACTCACGGCCCGTTACAGTTTGAGTAAAAAGACCCAGCATCCGCCGTGTTGGTAGCCTCTCCCGGGTTCTGTTAATCTTCATGCCAGATAATGTTTACGGCACTCCTGGCTCGGTGACTAGTTGATCTTGAATACCTGGATTTGCGAGCTGTCCACGGCCCACACCACAAGGACCAAAGTTAGATTGAAAACCTCTTCATCGACCGTCTTGCATAAACATCTATAAACGGAGACTTCTAAGAAGTGACGCCATCCTCGCACAGGAAATGGTTGAAATAAAGTAGGTAGCAGGCAGTAGATAACTGTCACTGGATTCCACAACTGCCGCATATAATTCTTGTAGACAGTATACTGTGATGCAATACGGTTTGGTCATTGTTCAATAGTACAATGAATATTGTCAATAAGGTACACTCACCGGCTACAAGCGGCCCAACTACGGAAGCGATTCCCTTGGCCAGATTCAAATTGCTGTAGCTCGCAGTTAGCCGTTCCAATCCGAGGAACCGTACTAATAGTAGGTGGATCATTGGAATCGGGAACGCTTGCAACGAATGAGGGGGTAGGAAGAGTATTTAACGATGCACTGATGGCTCGAAACCGAATAAGCGTGTGTGTGCGCGGGCATTAATAAAACGATGGAATGGCACCTATATCAAAACCAATACATAAAGCTACAACAATACACGTTCAAAAGAAAACGGAGAGCACTCTAGAGTGCAGGTTATCATCGAAATTCATTTGTAAAACAGATTCACCCACTATTATATGGTGCTTACAAATTAGCGGGATTAGGTGTGTTTATTGGGAAACACCGACAGCTTTGCGAGTAGTGTCTGGTCAACTTACCACAGGCAACACCAAACAATGCGGCGTAGATCGAATACCACAGAAAACTTGATGGGAAGATCAAGGGCAAAACGATGTTGCAGATACCTCCAGCAAGTGTACCGATCCCACTCAAATAGACTGTATCCATCCAGACCAGATTTGCGGCACATCCGGCGACAATCCGTCCGGCCGTGTGAAATGAACCTGGTTGGCAGATGAGAATGGCAAGGTAAATAAGACTGAGTGGTATTACTTGAATAGGGAATAAAGGGACCGTTCTGATAACGTCACACGCATTATACATCACTGGACTAATGGGCCACAATCAAGATTACAATTTCAACAAGTGTTCAGCAGTAACACCTTTTTGGCGCCTAGCTGCCGTGCTAGCTGAAGGAAGCACGAGGGCTGAGATACTGTCAGGTTGCCCAAGTCTAGACAGGAGCAGTCGGGATGCTGAGGTTGGGCTCGAATCACAAACCTCCACCAAAATCTCAATAGGGAAGCCTGCAAGCATCCAGGCCAGTGAATCAATCAATCAATTCAGCAACAGCCTGGATCGATGAAGGGTGTCATTTAACTAGCGCGAGGCCCCTTGTAACTGTTGCACTCGCTTGTTAGCAATAAAGCTGTTGTGTTCTTGTTAGCAAAACTTTCTGACACTAAGGCTCTCGAGTTAGAGACAGCAGATAGATATGAGATATTCGATGGCCTTGAAGACAACATACTGACGACACCGTCCTAACTTTCCACGAGGACTAGAAAGCAAAAGAACTTGGACGGGCTGGCCAAGGTCATTCAATCCTTTGACGTGCATTTCGTACCCAAGTAGTGGAAGCTTATGATTCTGAACATACAGCCAATGCACAAGCTTTTCGCAATCCAAGGTGGCAGAGTTCGGGCTGGGGGAACGTCTTAAGCATTTTGGGAGGTGCAATATGTTGTCGGGCAACGGTTTCTTAAACGGTTTCTTAACCTTAAGTTCGCGGAAAAACAACACTGCCTAACTCACTGTGGGTGATGGATTTCGGGTGACGAATGAAACGTGCTCATCAGATGCCTTTATGCTTCACAGTTCTATCCAAATAAGAATAACAAACTTAATTTTATTCTCTTCGGATTCGTTACAAATGAAGTTCTCTTCTATTCCATCCCTATTCTAGGCTCTGAATCCAGATAGGTGTTGTAATGGAAGCAAGAAAGTTTGCATAACTTTCCATTGATAATAAAAACTTTGCTGTAGAACAGGGCCCAGCGCAAAAAGAGTGCTGGGACGCGGAGATAGATTTACTCAGCTTCGTCACAAATACTGCGTACGTCCTTCTGACATCTTAGGACACAATAGAAAATATCAATCGCAGGGTGCTGCACAAAATAAACTCACCAAGTATTACAATTAAGAGAATGGCCTGGCCGCGCTCATGTCCCTTGCTCACTGCAAAATCGACCAGATAGACGAATGGGATAAAGTAGGCCAGCTGATTGAACACACCTACGGCTAGAAGGTACAGGAAAGAAGAGTCCGTAAACAAGCGTAAATCAAACAATGCGACTAGTTTTTGACGTAATCGTCGAACCAAGGGCGTGGGATGAACTGATGTTTCTGGATCCTCACCCAGGTACTCGTTTCGTTCTGCTTTTTCCTGTTCATCATGCAACAAGCTGGGCTTTGCTGGTTCTTTGATTGAGGATAAGCTTGCGACAAACGATCGTTTATTCGTTGGCGTGAGCTTGGCAAAGCCGACGTGGCTGGTATGTATGGGTTGTTGACTGTTGTCCAACTGAGCTCCAGATCGATTGATGCTGTAAGCGCTTTCATGCAATGGCCTCGTATGGATAGCTTCTTGCATCTGGAAATGCGATAGGCGGCTTCGTTGTTCCGATGACCGTCGAAGCATGTAGGCATCCTTATATCCAAGACTCGATAGATTAGCTGAGAAAAATATGTCCATTTGCTCAAATGGATCCAGGATGATACTGCGTTTGTTCCGTGCGCGTCTATGGAAGCGATAGGTGACCTGCAGATCACCCGATCCGATGACTCTTGTATTAACTAAAAATGGTGCTTGTTGAGATTTGGAACTTTGACGGCGTCGTTTAAAGGCCTGTGTTGATTTCCAAAGCCGAGACCCAATAGTGGATCCAAATTCGTCGTCCAAATTGCCGTTGTGAGTGTTGTCCAAATCTGCAAACGAAATCGATTGGTAGCAGCACCTTAAAAACATGACTTCGTAAACGACACCAGTATTCCGATCCGTATTATGGAACAAGAGGAAACAAAACAACCAGTTTGCTAAACTAACACCAAATGCTTTCGGTACCCAAATTCAACTTGTTATTTTCAGGTGTGATCCATCGACAAGGTGAAATTGAATCAAAGACTACAGAACCTGTGTTATACTGCCTTGAACCCATTGTCATTGCGCCTCTCACAATGCGGAATTCAGCTCCTGGAGTAAGCTGCTAGCACTCAAGCCCAGGCGGCAGACCTCGTGGGCTGCATCTCCTAAGAACAATACAAATCCAAATACCACCCAGAAATTCTGCCGTGTTTTACCTATCACCTCACATAAGAGTTCCTGAACTTGAAATTCCTATCACGGCGACTAACATTCAGGCATTCAGTAGCCGCTTGAACGGGAGGGCCAATCGGTTTATTCTTCACGACTTCGAAATGGAAATGTACCCTTTGTGCGCTATTTTGGAGAATGGAGAACATCATACTGTGATGCACACCCTAGACTACAGCTCCGCTAAGAGCTTCCAGGAGTTGGGACGCAGGCGGGCTCCCGCCATACACAAACCATTTATTTCAGACATAGTAGCATGGCAGTCGGAAATAAAACCACGATTGCGCTCCGCTCACTGAGCCTGACAACTGACTTGCAAACGGTTCGTCACCATTCGAAAGACAAGGCGAGTGAACCATTGGGTGATAGCTTACTCGGTTATAACGCAGCATCTGACAAACACATAATGAATTGTTTTTATGGATTTTTGTGTCAAAACAAGGTGACTTATCAGCTTATCACGCATATAACATATACAGTAAGCAAAGTGGAATACAATATCAACAGTGTATAAAAAGCAGTATTATGTATACTACATATACACAGAAGAAAACGAATGCATAGCATCGTTCACGAAAACTCGGCACAGAGATGCCCATAAATGAAGCCAGCAATAACCAATACTTGTTTTTGCAACCTACAAAAGAGATTCCAGTCGCACTTCACCAGAGTACTCACAAATCACCCAACCATCTAATTGGGCGCCTGATAAAGAAGTTATAGATGTCCTGTTTTGCTGTGCAGCACAAATCAAAGCGATCACTAGCGCCTTTATTGTACAGCATCACATTCCAGCTTAATCATATCAGCTTAACTCAGGTCACTTAAGTTGGCAGGTAGGCAGTAACTTTAATGCATGTTTTACTATGCACACGTTTAAGGCATTTTCACCAGTCCCGCGTCAAATTTACCACACTAAATCCTTGCATATGTTTCCCCCCCACGTCTTTAGTCGTCTATGGCATATCTAGGGGTTAGAAGGATGACTATGAGAACCATCTTGGGAATGTGAATGAACTAAGCCAAGGATGCGTATAGAACAGTCACATGAACGAGGTAAACCTTGTATAAGTTCTGTCCAATCAACCAGGCTTTGACACTTTCCACTGTTGGCCATGACAAAACGCACACGTACACCCCCGATAGGTCACAGGTGTACTAATTGTGTGTCAGCGTCGAGCTTTTACTCTGTACGGTCCACAAGCGAATAGCCCTTGTAGCAGAACAGTTCGGTGACAGAAGTGCCCCACAGGAGAGTCAATTATCAAACTAGATGTGGCTAGGTTGTAATCGGGCGGTATTAAGAAAGCGTTTGTATCGGTCTAATGGGGAACGAGATTGCCAAGACACATGAATTTTTCACCAGTCGCAGCATGTATGGCAATATACTGACCAGTCTTTGGCTAACCGCATTGGTAGTGCCAGTGTCAGTTATTTCTTCCTCGAAACAGAGTCACAAAACCGTCGGAGAGCTTCATTCAATACACCCACAAACATTCTCAACAAGAAGGTAGTGCATCAAATAATTTCTCAGTTCATACGCGAACTGTGGGTACACCGGCTCGAGTTTTTTTCATGAATCCGCCGATTCGATTAGTCGGCACATTTTCCATTGATTTATGAGAACCTTATTAATAAACAAAGCTATAGCTATTGTGATTGTGGTTAGGTGTTACTTCTCTAATGACGTCAAATAACCACGACGGACAGCATCTGGCACACAACGGGCACCATAAGATTAGTTGGAGTCGAACTGCCTGTTCTAACAAGCACCACAAGACGCCTAGAGGTGAGTACGTGAATCCAGCGATGGATAGAGGACCAACCCAACTGTTCGGTTAAGTGATGACACTGGCGTGCTCACTAGCGTGATTATCACCTCGCCCAGCGGCCGGGGTCGTCAAATGTGGCAAAGGGCATGGGCCAACTACAAGGCGCGCATCGGCTGTTTAACCACAAGAGAAATGATCGATTTCGTTAACCGATGGAGTATCGAGGTCAACACATTTTCCCAACAAAGTCAGGATTCTTTTTGCGGTACTATTAATGTCACGATGATCACAGCTTTCGTGCCTGTTCCCCATAAGCTAACGTCTGATATCGAGGCTGAAATTTGTTCTTGCCATCTGCATCACCAGCGTGACCGCTGTACAACCACATTTCCCAATTGTCAAACTGGTGAATGTGATTTTTTATTCGAATCGCCCTCATTTGAACAGCTTTCTTGTACTGAGGCAAACACAGGGCTCGAGTTAGAGCAGACCAATCGCATTGCTAATGCGCAAACACGTTCATCCGTTCAGACGTGATAGCGTGTTGAGGTAATGGTAACATGCTCACCTCGCATGCTGGATGTCTGGGGTTCAACTCCTGGAATGGTCAAGGATGTGCACTGCTGGTGTTCTCTCATGAGGACGAAACTCGAGTCCAGTGGTTCGCCGCCCCGCTGTTGACTAACCGGAATAACTGGGCCAGGACGGGAGGGGGACTGTTTAAGCGACAGTAATGTGAACTCCAGTTCTACAGACCCGGATTTAGGAAACCGATGCATTTCCGGTGCGGAGTCCTTGCAAATTTACCGTTGTCCTTCATCCCTCATTCTGTCAAATGCCTTTCGCCACGATTTGGTTGCCACTAGGCAAGCCACAAGGTCTGCGTAAATATGAGTGGATGGCTACGATACGCATGTGTCGGCAACAACTGAACACTAGTGTCTTCGTAGAGCACGTTGTTTGAGCGCCGACAGAAGTCGTGCTTTGTGGGTGTATGCGAAATGAACACGGGTAAAAACCCAAGGCCTCAAAAAATTGTGACTTTGCTGAATAGAATGATCCGGCAACGCAACAGTGGAAAAAAAGATGTGCACGAAACGGTAAAACTGATGATTCATTATCAAAATCAGAGCACAACCGAAGCCGTTATGATTTCAGGAAAAATGAACACATTTAACAAACTTCCACATGTCACCTCGGTCAAAGTGGATGAAAGAATAACAGTAGTCCAACAAACGCTCAAGCTTTGTGCTAAATGAGCAGCCTGCTAGCAACAGAGTATGTGGTGTACAAAAGTGTGAAACAAACAGCACTGAGAACAGCCAACCAGTACTTTGCTCGTGCAATAGTAAAATTGTATCAAAAACGCATTTCGCGTCTTGATATTACGGCGTTTATAGTCTCCATGAGCGACATTCTATTTGCTGTTCTTGTTCATTCGGATAATTTGTATGAATTCGCAACTGATAACGACGCTGGCTAAGGAATATGTAGTGGTTGATCCAATTAGCTCTTCTCTCTACACAACGTGCATTTCGTCTACTGATAAGGTTAACTATACAACTTCGACGTCCTACTAGGCTAGGGTGTGTGTTGTAGCAGTATCGGTCCCATCTAATTGTTCATGCAGAACATGTTACTACAGTGGAATAAACAAGGTTGAGAGTTTCTCAATTTTATACCAACACTGTGCTGTATCAACTTCGTCTTTTTTATACTCATACAGTATCATGCTACCATTTCCATTCGTTAATTAACATTTCATGCATATCGGGTATTACCAGTCTAAGCGAGTCCTACCTTGGTTCAGAGTAGGGTCACGGTGTCGGAGAAGATACTGTCTGATGAGATTTGCAAAGTTGTTACTGGTTCGTTCCCGTTCGCCGGTTTCTTCCCGAATTGACTTTGATCGACCACTATCGCTTGGGCAACGACTTCCCATTGGCGTTGCTGTTTTCGCTGTAATCCCGTGCAAAGAAGCGTTGTTGGCATATGTGTGGGTCGGATGGTTGTCCGACTGTTGCACACTAGTCGGTGCGGGGGTTATCAGCGACGGCTGTACGCTGGGAGTTGTGCCAGTCAGGGGAAGGGACGCTTCACTGACTGATTTTGGCCCTTTAAGGGAGATTTGTTGCTGAGGCGTTGGCTGGCAGGAGTGTGTAAAGATTGACGTGAAGGCACTCACAGGCGACACAGCAAAGGTACACTAGAACCTAAAGGCCAGGAGTAACAAGGTTAAACTGGTGACCAGATTTAGATTAAACGAACTTTTGGAGTGTAGTCCAAAAGTCGAACCAGTAACCTAGAGAAGTATTATGTTTCCAAGAGTGGAGAATCTTAGGTCTGGAAAAGTGCAGTTCATGTTGAAACCACGCGTATAGGGTACGAATAAAAGATAAATAAAGGAAATACTTTGCTCTCCTTTATCGAAAGATTTGGACAGGAAGAGCCCTTGACCGTATGATGCGTAGGGCTGGGTTAATAGCAAAGTTGATCGAACACCCATAGGTCAGAAACAGGGCCAGACTACCCGGACGACACAATTAAATATATTACTTCTTCGTAATGTGCGCAAAAATGGTGTTGAAGCAAATCCGTTCGGTAGTGACTACTTTCTTCCGGCTGAACCCTTCGAAGAAATAGGCTAGCTTAACGAATATCACTTGCTGCTTCTGACCATGCTCGACGGTCTGCGGCAAGGTGCATGCAGTTGTTTGACTTGGTCACGATTAGGCAATGTTGCCTCTAACCTTTAAACGTCATTCCAACCTTAAAGCTGACCCAAAAACCTTATTGTTCGTGACTGGGGACGGCAAACAGAATGATAATATCCTGTGATTTGTCTTCTATATGTACCCATGGGGCGGACACATAACGCATTTCGAATGATACTGTCAGTTTCTGACTATGCGTTGACTCACTGTACTGAGACTGATGTCACGACTCACTGTAGAGAAGCAACGGGGTTTTAGGCGGAGATTTCTTTTATCGTTCTGATTCACAGCCAAGCAGAGGATACAACCCCGAATGCTCCAATGACGTTTCCGTAACCCCTCACCTATTTGACAGCTACCTGAGACTGAGGACTACCCTTGCCTCTGAGAGGTCACAAGATGAAGATCTTATGATTTACTCGCAGTGGGCAAATATTCCGACTGTTTTATACATGGATGTAATTCTCCTATGAAAAGACTTGGAGAATGCGCTGGGTTTCCATTAAATGGCATAAACTGCCATTAAGCATATACATGGAGGCTCAGTAGTGTTGCTATCTATTGTTTCTGGTGAACCAGTGTGCCTTCAAGTTTTCACTAGATTTATTGCATGCAACCGTTTATGTCCTTATGGGTGGCACAAGACCTACAAAAACCAGTTGTTTCACCTGTAAGAACAGATGGACAGGCCAAAATGTCACTCTTACCCAGTTGTGTGCGTATGACGAGTAAGCACATCACAGGATCAATATATCATTCGGAATGTGGTAACCAACGTGCGGTAACAAGGGATAGGGCGCAAAAGACGCGTGAAATATTTGCCCGTAAACAACAAATGCCCGTATTAGTGTTGAGGCTGGCGGCCTTATGGAAAACGTAGAAACTACGGGTGCTTCCGTATTCATCAGATTCTTATCTGCCGCAGGTAGAATCTTTGAGATCGAACAGAGGAACTTTACCTACCATAGTAGGTAGGTATCGAATAGTACACAATTTTAAATACCACGGAAGAAATAAACGAAAGTGAGGGAACCGGAAGGAATGCGAACGGCGGTCAACCATCTCACGTTTTAACTTAAACCGCAATTCAGATCGAAGTCCTGTGGTGACGAAGAAAGAGTCCCTTGGTGGGATATGAAATTGGAGATGCGGTTAGGCTTGAAGGTCATGCGATGTCCACGGAATGCCTACGAAAAAGAGAGCCAGGTTATCAGGTGAAGTTCTAGAGGAACCAACAGAACAAAGGAACCGGCCAGCTTATTTTCTTGTCGACGTGGGAAGTGCCAGTTTGCTCAGAATGACTGCTGTTTAGCGATGCAGGCAATCGACGGTTCTTCCGTTCAGCGGTGGGAATGCGTTTAAAAGTCATTCGGGCACATTCTGATATCTGCCGGTGGACCAGCACGTGCTATGCAATAACATCTCACACGATCGATAGACTTTTCCACTAAGAAGCCCTGATTTTGCTCTTTGGATAGGACGGATTCTGTTGGAATTATTCATTTAGGATTGTCTCTATCCATCTCATTCAAATTGTTTCAGCCTGTATGAAATGGTCGGTGCTCATATTTGTTACGGTGTGTTGGAAATCCGTTCCGGTTCAGTTAAAGTATGCTGTAATAGGAGGATGCGAGTCTAATTTGCCCCTATTATGGAGGTCCCTGTTAAATGTAAGCGTGGTGGAGTCGCCAGCCTTACTTTGCAACCGAATGGGCCTTGAGTTACTTGGTTTAGTTGTTATTTTCGTCTGCGTCTTATACTTGGGCCACTCTGCTTTTCAATGACATTATAACGTTGAGATGAGAAATTCACATATACGTAGCATGAAGCGGAAGGCATCCCAAGGGACGGACGTTAACTGCCGACTTCCGGCTTATCACACACGTGCTCGATCGACTGAACTATCCAGGACGCATGCTGTACGCCACGCTCATGCACCTGAAGTTCAGAACTGATTCGCCACACCATTACCTAATGGAATAACAGTTGATACATGTCAGTGCCATCAGTGAGGTCCTATGCGATTTCCACAGTGGGTCAGAATTTGATATTGTCCAGATACCCGAAAGACGTTGGCGTAAATTGTTATGAATTAGAGAGATTTTTGGTATACTTTGAAAAGATAAATGACGGCGTCAGAGCATGCAGTCATCCACAAGTAGGCGGCAAGCTGTGCCGGGGTGGACTTCATTCAACCTCCTTCTCTGACCAACCGTCAATTCTATACTGACAGATTAGAGAATCAAATATTTGCCCGTATTAGAAAGAGAAATAAGTGCACACCTCCTGTGGCTAAAGCGAGTGGAGTGATTGCAAGTCAGAAAAAAAGTTCTACAGAAAGATCGTTTGATCTTTAAATACAGAACTAGCGTCTAAGAGGCTAAAAAGGCATTTACTTTCACAGTGGGACGGTCTGGCATTGGTTAGATGGATCGTAAGGAAGTCATACAAAAGTTACCCTGGCGGTTATACAGCAACTCACTAGTTCATTGAGCTTCGGTAGTTCAGTACTTCCCAAGATAATGGAATGTTGTGGTTGTGTGCCTTCATTCGCCGCAAGCTCTGGCAGGGCCGTTGTTTCATTTACGGGCAACAGATCCCCATTTTCTACGAACTGAATTTCCTCCTCACTCTCACTTTCATTCGAAGCCAAGATGAAAGGGCGGAAGGTGAGAACGGATAGCAACATCACAGGGAATATAGAAACCGAGTAGCTGAGAAGGGCATTGCGCCATCCAAAGTGCTCTACCAGTTTGCTGAACAAAAGCGGCACAGTCAAGTAGCCCACACCCGCGCCAGCCATGGCTACTCCAGAGGATATGCCACGGAAGCGCTCGAAGTAAAAGTTGACAGAAACAATGGCGCAAACCATCAGAATGCCAAAACCGATTCCTGTGTGGTGTGGTGTGGTGGGAAAGGTATGGCAAGTTAGTGAGTGAAACCGTTTAATGATGACTGATACACGTGGTGGTCTCTATCCTTATAATCGATTAGCCTTGGGAGCAAAAGTAGCTGGTATTCTGACATATTAACATAGCGAGGAAAAGCTGAAATTGTAGGTGAAAAATCTGTTCGCTCACAGACTTCTAGTAAAACAACACGGAAAATTTCAATCGAGCTTTCGTCCTGTAAGCCTTCACTCGAGAAGCTAACCAACGAATGACTACATGACGTGAATTCCGTGATTGAAGGATGAGTGACACTACAACCTATCTAAGTGCGAGCTAACCACACTACTGATCAGCCGCTCCTGGCCTCACGGTTGAGTGTTCAAGCTACTAGTCAGAAGGTCGCTGGTTCGAAATTCACTAGTTTCATGAGATACGCAGTGCTAATGCTTCCCCACAAGGATGAAAAAGCTGTACAGCATTTATAGGCTTTTCGGCACAGCTTGACTCCAATTACGAGACAAAATTTCCAAATCTCCTCAAACTACCAACAATGCAAAAACCGTCGACACACCATATCCATCTTTTCCATTAAATTGGTTATCTTCCACACTTGTTTTAGAGTTGGAAGCATAATTCACGAAGGTGAACGATCAGTTACTAACTTTCCAATTGGCGCAGGACTAGAGGTGGAATCCGGTCACTGTGGACCAAGTTTCAATGAGGCTAACGAAATCGGTATGGGCGAGTGGTTCAATGAATACATTTCTTTAGCGCAGAAACTTAGCTGTGGCTAAAATGATGTTTTTTGTTGTTGCACGGTGTTCTCTTTGGAATTCTTCGGACGGTTAACAGCGTTCAGCTTGGTTAGTTCATAAGTACTGAATTCCTGGCATGCAAAAAAGCCGAGAGATAAATGTGCGCCAAAGGCTAGGTAATGTGTATTCTGTGTCCCTGTAACAATACCTGTCATATGTCACATCTGAAACTTACCGGCAACTACGCCATAAAAGAGACTGAAAAGATGGATGTTAGTTTGAATGCTGGACAGTGAAATTCCTGAGCTGACCATTATACTGGCAAAGCTTCCGGTAAGGCGAAATCCAAATTTCTGGATGAATGGACTGGCAAACGCACCTGAAATGAGCACAAGGGTGGACGTTCGGTAGAAATTTTCAACTGGTCCCTTGAAAAACAGTATATTTAACGAAGCAGTAAAAATTCTGCGCACTTTTGTTGATAAAAGTTAGTGATCTAACAGTCGAATCACCGATAAAATAGAAGTACCACTACAACGGGAATGGACCTCCTAGTTGGAACCTTCTTGCTCGACGAGCCAGCCGGATCACGTGCTGTGGGCCGCCTGACTGAAGGATAGTGGTACTATACTATGTACAGTCGCGAATTAATCACTACGATTTGGTTAACCGCAGCTGAATGTTGTGGTGGTAAACCAGTCACTGGATGTTCAGGGGTTCAAATCTCCTCATGAATGCGTGAAATGAGCGCTTAAGATTCCCAAGAAAGATGGAACAGCTGTACACTGCTACGCGGCTTCCACGCATTGATTCACATAACCCGAGGGCAAAATGCGCAGTTGAAACCTCTGTCAGCTTACTGTTTGATTCTTTCGTCTAAAGACGGCAAGATGAAATATTTAAACTAAAACGCTACAATTCGTAATTGTTTGCAGTGTCCAAAAATCGGTGTCCATAATAGCAACGTTCGCCATCGTTTGCTTAGTGCAAGGAAGCGCAGATCCTTGAGAATAGCAGTATCACAACCGTAAGTGTTCCGAGTGTATTCCTCACATGTCCACACACCATCTATCTCAGTAATTATATCCGTCAGTCAACTCGGATGATGCACAAACAGGTCAGAAAATTTCAAGATATCGAAAGACAATGATGGGAACCGAATGGCTTGCGTTTGGCGCCATATCAAGTCTTTCCAGGAGGAGTTCGAAAAAAACACTTAGCGAAGTGGTGCACAATGGAGTCAAACACAAATAAAACTTCAACTTTGTTTGGAATTATTCATATCCACTGGAATTTTCGGTTATCTGGGACAACTTCTAATAACAGGTGGTCAATTTAACTATCTTTAAACGTGGCTAAGATTGTTCACGATGGATAATTTATTCAAAGTACATAGCCCACCTTCTATCCGGCTCGCTTCTCAACGAAAGGGGTTTTAATACACCATGCACTTAGTGCAGGATTAGGCGAAATCGGTGGAACAATGTACGAGGGTACTCCTATAGACGTTTTCCCTTTAGCCACCAGACGTACAATAATTCAGGGATAACTGTGCTACGAATCATAGCGCTAACTTGGGATTCCGACAGCTGTCATTTGTTTATTCATGTGATTATTCTGCACGCATCGTTGCAAACACTAATGAGAGTACGAACCATAGATTCAATATGTTTCGGCACTTGACCGTTATCGGTCATAGCGTGATTAGTGAGGTTACCAAGGCAACAACATCCGTACTCTTAGTTCGACGAAGAATGGTACACCAGACAAGTATGTCCTTAAGAGGAGACATCGGCAGGAGAAAGGACGAATTCAGAGGTCTGCGGATGACATCCTGTGGCCTTGCCTGCTCTTTTTTCACCTTTTGGACCCGGATAAACGATACTGTTGAGGAACTTACTGATTTTCCATCAACGATGACCATCAGTTACTTTTCCTGGCTATTTTGACTTATGCCTTTTGCGTGTTTATCATAAAGTCGCCTGGCTTGCCGGCCAATCACCCCTAGTTTTTCTGCTACTACTCTCGGACAGACCCTTGAAGTTTTTATTGAATTTTAGGAAAGCTCTTTGAACCCAGACCACGGACCAGTTTCTGAGGTGAATTTTGACCAGATTGTCTATAGACATAGATATGTGTACCTTATAGCTAATTTGCCTGACATGTGCTCAAGTCTGCGGTATGACACTGAAATATACAAAAGGCGGGACGCCAGTTGCTCTGTTCCGTCGGATTTTCTTAAGGACTACTGTGTACCTCGTTACATTTGACGGTGATCCGTTAAAAAGCTGTCTACAGGTTTAGGTTCGTGTGATTGGTCTCATTGCATCAGTTCTGTTTGAGAGTGAGCTGTCAGTTCCAAACACTGATTTAAAGCACACAATACAGAAAGGTGCCAAGTGCGGTGTTACACAGCCGACATTTTGTTACTACAGAACATCACTTTAGCGCTGTACAAACTCGACGGTAGAATCGTATGAGCGCTACGGATTATCTCATGCTGACAACCCGTAAATCGATTTACCCAACTAGTTGACTTTGCGAATACCCGATACACGATAGATTGGGCGAGTATACATTTGTCAAAAGCTGGTTCAGTGTGCAAGAATACAACCATGGTGAGAGAGAGTACGAAACAATGTGGCTTTGACGAATTAGTCGTGCTCTCGTGCGTTTGTAATTCCATTCTGAGGAGAACGTTCAGGTCAAAACCTATCCGCGACCGACAAGAGACGGTGCTTGAGATATTTTTCTTAAAATGCATGAGAGAGAAGTTTGGGCTTTGTTCCAACTAGCTGCTGTCTATTTCAGAGCAGTATGATCACTGGTGACCAACTGGCCATAGGTCCTCGGGGGATCTGATAATTACGAAACAGTGACCCTTCAGATCAACCGGGAGTTTAGAGTAAATAAAAATCTACCCTTATAACGTCTTTCATTCATGACCAACATAAACGCCTCCTAATGCAAAAAGAGGCCTCGTGTCTCTGAGCCTTTTTTCGATCCAAAAACATCTCTATAATGCAATAAAGAGAACTAATTTGTAAAGTTTAAGAGACATTCCTTCAAATTAATTTAAGTTGAACTAACCGGTACATTTGAGTACATAAAAAATTTCCACAGGAACCCAGTCTGACGGAATCAACTAAGTGGAAGCCACTGAGGGAAACTGATGGAACACTGCAGGTTGTTCGGGGAGAATATTTTACTCTACCTGACATTAAAAGCAATGAAAAGCTTCTCATTCGTAGTGGTTCTCGTTCAGGAGAGAGACCACCTCTCAGGAGGGACCACTTTTTCTTGGTCTCTCCGAGCTATCCGCCCATGGATGGACAACTGAAGTGTGAGCAAAAGGAATGAAGTCCAAGAATGGAGTTGAACCACCGACCCTCGCTTGGTAAACCAACCAAGCAATCGGGACATTGTTCACAAATTAAGCCAGGAAGTTTTCGGGAGTCACCCATGTGCACCTTCCATCCACAAAAGCCGAGACGACTGTTTCGTAACATTTCACTGATTCAAATGGTCCATTTAAGAAACAGGACTGCAGTGACTTTAATACCATGTGCTCTTTTACGGAGAAATTAGCAGCAGAGCGAGTGTCTGCATCTCAAGGATACACGAGCAGGGGATTCTGACACGAGAAAAACACACATAGAGCTCAGCGCACCGACTGTTGCACTGCGTACGTCTCTGTTTTCCTATTATAAGTTCTAGTTTCCGTCTTAATGCTACGAAAAAGGATTAAAAGCGCGCATCGATGACGAGTATCAACCACAATGTAAAGGGGATACGATACTGTTTGCTTGTCAACAATAGTTAACTGTGCGATAGAACACATTTCGGTTTTGTCAACCACGCGATTAACGGCAGCAAGGATGACAATAGACTTGTCTCAAACGAATGATTGAGTTATAATGGAAATTGTTCAGCTGTAACACCTCTTTTTTTACAATGGAAAGGGGAGTAAAATCTTCCCTACTTCAAATCGCGAGAATATCAGAGGAACATCAGTAAATCCGCGATTGGAATCAACCAATTAGGAACACTAACCTTATCATAGATTATATCAAATTAGGCAGCTATTTTATTTAAAAAAATGTATCTTTGGCTCGCGTTATTCTGTGCTGAAAATACACCATAGCAAATTGTTGCAAACGTACCGGTACAAAGGAAGAAGCCTGGCTGAATGGAACCTGGCATTGCAAGCAATGTTCGGGTGTAATTCGCCCGAATAAAGGCCTGGTCTTGTTGTATGGCAAGGAAGATGACGCCAAAACCACTAATTGACCCATCGATAAACAGTTGGAGCGTGAACGAGGCGAACATAACCAGCCACGCCCAGCCTGCATCGCGCTGGAGGTAGAACGGCAGGGTATGGTTTACAGTTAAACACGGAACTCTTGGAGTAGTGTGTTCTGGGCGCAAAAGTGAAAACGAAATCGACCATTTTCACAAACTCACAAAAAACCTGTTGATTTATCTGACACACTGTAGCTGTTGGCGAATGTTTCGCAGTTCATTAGGCTCGAGGACACCGAAGTGCAGGAGTTTGGAAAACACCCCGGACGTACGTCGTAACACATAGCACATTGACCGTTAGTTGAATAGTGATTGATAAAGGTAGGATTTTACGATTGTGATACTATGTAAAAGCTCTGAGCCGCAGTATTTTAGGGAAAAATATACAGCCTAGGCTCGGAACGCTCTAGCTGATCCTCTTTTGGCACAAGAGGTTTCATAACTGACCAATTAAGGTAACTGTGACACCATTCAGTTCGATTACGGAGAGCATCGAGTTCGACACGAACTCAATGGCAGACACTGGCGAAGGAAGTTCATCTACATATAGTCATCCTCTAAAGTGATCTCGGAGTAGGCAGTATGGTGCGCGTAACGCTACTCCCACCGTTTTTTTCTTAGTACCTAAGATATTCAAATTTTCAGCGTTGTCGCCCAACACCATTCCCCAATGAACCTGCTACCAATTTCGATTTGACATTGGTGTGTTCTGAAACACTGTTGGAGGGGTGAAAAACGCTCCGAAGGCTGCTCCAAATTATG
Organism: Opisthorchis felineus; assembly: GCA_004794785.1. Taxonomy (NCBI): domain Eukaryota; kingdom Metazoa; phylum Platyhelminthes; class Trematoda; order Opisthorchiida; family Opisthorchiidae; genus Opisthorchis; species Opisthorchis felineus. Next base: position 668,899 of record SJOL01001804.1, on the reverse strand, counting down.
GGCAAAAACCAGAACAATTCATCGAAAAAATTTCTTCTTCACAGGCAACTTACTAAATTCCTAAGTTTCATTCACAAGCTTCCTTCTGAATCCACGGTTCCTGTTCCAATCGATTTACAGTGCTGATGGGCCTGTTCTTGCAGTATGGATATCCTATTATTATATCCAACACGTTATTGACTAGGCTTGCGTCTGAACACGTGTGAAAACCCTGGATAGCCTACTCCAGGCTTCACCTTATGGAGCCCGTCAGGTAGGCCTGATCCTAGAGCATTCGTCAGCCCGATTTCCTGCCTGAACGTATTAGGTAGGTAGGCCAGCTGGGATAATATGCAGCACAGTCCCTCCAAAAAAGGTGTTTCCGATAGGAACGGCTGGAACTCAAGTTCGCGTTACGATCATTGCACAGAATCCCAAGAGAGATGCTTCCGAGAAAAGAAAAGCCAGGTAACCAGGGTTTCAGAGCATCTTTTGTACATATACCATATCATACTCAAGACTACGGCTTTCGGTTTATCTACCACTCGTTCTACACAACGACCACATCCGGTCTCATTTCCAGTAAACCACTAAGACAACACCTAATGTTCTCCTTTGTATTAATTGGTGTCTACCCTAACTGTGCCGCCTAAAGCGTGCTCCCCAAGAGGGAGCTTTTATTGTACCCTGTTTCGGTCAGGAGGCATCATGACAACAGAACATCAGTTTATCCGAAGCATCCAGATAGAACTTCTCCCCATCGCAGAATATCACTTTCTCCTATGCATGGCACTGGGTGATATGCCGTCCAAACCATCCCATTCTGTTGCAGAAGTGACTTGTTTTGCGCCTACGGCACATTGTTCGTCCTGCTGAATTGGAAGCGTGAAGATGAGTGTCATCATCATCATCATCGACAGTATGTCATCAGTGTTTAACACTGACGCTTCGCTGCCGTATTGTTTGTTCTAAATTAGAAGCAGCTACCACTACATCTAGTGGGAGAACAAAATAAAATCATGTTTCTCACGGTTTGAGTAATCTACCTTCCAAATGCAATGATGTTGCGCCAGAAGGCGGCTGAAGTATCCAGGTAACTTTCACAGCATTTCATCGAGCATATCAACTCTTCCTAATTGCAAGCGTACATAAAATCTGTGGAATTGAGCATCTACCTAATTAATTGGCAGAATACACTCATTTGCAAATTAGGTTCATGTGCACAGATTGACACTCAGCAAATGATGCCGCTTTGCTCGGTTGAGACCGAATGCCTCCATATCTGACTTGACCGTGCTTATCCATATTCCCAGCTGCTCCCCAAGACGGCAGCGCCACCTCGAGCATAGAGAGGGAGCTGAATTTGAGTACTTCGGCACGAAACACTGGGAACCTTATCTGTTTCAGGCACCAGTTTATATTTCATCCTCAGTTCGAGGGTTTCACGGGGCACATATTCGATATGCTGTGGTGAAGAGTGCCATAAACCAGGGGAGCAAAACCCACAAAACGCTTGTACTTGTCTAAGTTAGCGATGGCAGCTCCTGGAGACGGATCCATATAGTTCTCTGATAAGTAATATACCCAGAAGAGTCTACTGTTCTTTCACCAGAGTCGACTGTAAATTTGATATTGATGATGTATTTAAGTATCGGGGTACTTGTCCAGCATAAACAGCAACTCCGAGTGTGTCATTAAGAGGGCATCATCAGAAGCTCAATGTTTGCTATGATATCTGGAGCAGCAATGAATATCTTCGAAGAAAACCCTGCCTATGACAAATTCACTGTGTTGTTTGAGTTTCCGATCTGTCTGTACTGTTCGTCGCTGGGACCTACACTTGACCCCAACCTTTCCACCGATGGTTGAGAGCTCGAGGCATTCATGACATTCATGAGGTTGGCTTATCCACTCGTTCGAGCCTGTCGCAGGTTGCTGAAGAGTATTCAGAAACCTTCTGGGTAGTGTTCCTTAGAAAGCGTAATTTCATACCCACGATAAAGTTATACACGAATTTCGAAAACCGACAGGACCAGTAAATGAGTTGGCGAAAGTCCCGTTTGCTTTTCTTCTCCAGGACCTGGAATAGGGACTTGCTTTACGGCAGTGAAGCATCGGTGTTGAACACTGATGTCATGCTGTCGATGATGATGATGATGATGAGGGACTTGCTTGGGAGAATTATCCTTTTTTAGAGCGAGTCTTTACCCCATTACTTCCTGATAAGTTCTTTGCCTTGAACTATGCCTCATACCCGACAATGGCTACGAACGTATGCATTGACGATTCTGCGAGTGATTTGTTCTTGGTGAAGTCAACCAGTTATGTGGAGGCACAGTTCGGTGAAATCACCCCACTGTCATTTCATCGACCAAACAAACGACGCAAGTTGCGTTCAACCACAAACGGATTTTCACTTGTTTTGAATGAGTAGAACTCGTTCTATTGGGCTTTGTCTAGGAGGTGAAATGAGGTCAACGTCACAGATGGAATGGTAAACCGGTTGTGCGGTGGTTGCTTTGTTTATGCTTCAGTATTATGCGCTTCCTACTCGGTTACTTGTATCGGTGTAAGTGATTCACACTGCGAAAGGATGAATCGCAAAATATCCCGTTTTTGATATTTCTTAAGCAGAGGCCTCTTGTAGAGGGAATGTGAAAAGGGAAAACTGTCTCACTCTTCAAGGAGCTTTTATACGTAGGTTTCTTGCAAACAGCAAATGAAGCCGCGGACACAGAGGACTGGAAGTCGCTGTATGGGCAAAGTTTGCACGGTCAGCACCGCCGGTGCTAGTTGTACAGTGTTGATATTAGAGCTTCAAAGTACAACAGTTCTATGGAGCTATATGGTAAAAAAGATAAAAGCAAAAGCTGGAATCAAGTATCGGCGAACAAAAGTATTTCAAAATAACATAGTAATTATAAGATTGTTGAAGGCTCTTCAACAGCCCACCACCTATTTGGCTCTTCTTTCGGCTTATCAGACGGGCGAAGTTCCTGAGTTCTCCTCAATCTTACGTTCTGCTTGAACATCAAATTGCACGCAATTGGTGAAATACACTCATTTGCACAGTAAGTTGGTATTTACGGGGCATCCAAATGAATTCCAGCTAAATCATTCGGTTATGATATTCTTCAACTGAATGTGTTGTACGCAGGCCGTCTCACGTTTTAGTCCACGCAATATTTGAGATATCGAAATTTATTTTCCTGGTGTAATATACTACTTAGCTCAAAAATGATAGATTCAGTAGGGCCTTCCTTTAATAACAGGTCAGTTTGCAATTGTTTGTATTTGGGCACTTGCATACAAATGGGTGTTCAAGCAGAAGACGAGGTTGATAAGAACTCGAGGACCACACCCACTTGATAAACCTAATGAAGAGCGAAACCTGCAACAGATTGTTGAAGAGTTTTCAGCAGCCTTATAAGTAGCATGCTACGTCAAGAATATACGATATCCCGAATATCGTGCCAACTGAAGCATGAGCAGGTCTTCTTCAGTTGAGGAACATCATAAACGAGAGCTCTGTTTGAGCCCCCCGTTAACGTCAACTTAGTTCTCAGATGGGAGTATTCCGCCAAAATTATTTAGACTTGTTGACATTTTCAAACGGTCAATCGAACGGTTCAGATGCCCACCAGCCCTATTTCGTTACATTTCCAATGCATATGGTGCAATACGTAAGCCTTATTCTGGGTTCATCCCACCAGTGGCACCTAGACAGTCTGTACATGTGCGGGAGCAGTTAGGTCTTACCCCCCCCCTCGGAAATTCATCACTTTTTGGGTAGGTGGTGGATGGGTATAAACCGATTGCACGTCTAGTTGTTAAACAAACTCCAGTGTTGATGCAAAAACTGCAAAAGCAACCATCCGTTCGCTGGATTTCACTTTGATAATCTATTTTTAGAAGAAGACGCCAAAAGCAATATTGGCTATTGATCAGGTGGCGGTTGATCTATTCGCCGAGCTTGGGAATTGGCTTGCAAACGCTTCGTCACCATGCGAGGGTACATCGTTAGTGCGCGATTGGGTGGGCGTTTCCTCCAAGTCTACTTGCATTTATGCAATTTCTTAAGAGTTACTAGTGTCTGCAGCGTGATCAGCTGTTTGAGGATTGTCTGGCACTTAATTTAATTGGTCATTTTGGGATTAGCGTTGCGTTGTGGTCTGCTTATCTTGCATAGGGTTGATCCATCGAACAGCTCCACTTCAGCGGTTTTGTTCCTTGATTCCAATTTGTCCTTTCGTCGATTGCATCAGAAAAAGGTATCCCATAGGCTGGCCAAGAGCCGCAATAAAACAGAAACGGAAAACGTACCGATCAAACCGAAGAGGACTAACAAAATAGGTATAGTCGATCAATCAAGTGGCATGAAGACTGACTGGAACGCAACGCACAAGAAAAGTAGGATAGACCAATCGGAATGAAAGAACAGAACTGCTTAAAAGGAGCGGTTCAATGAACCAACCATATGTAAGATAAGCAGATCACAACACAACGCCAATCCCGAAATGACAAATCAAGTGCTAAGCAATCCTAAAACAGTTAATCACGTTGCAGACTCTGTTAACCCTTAAGAACCTACATAAACGCAAACATACGTGGAGGAAGCGCCTAGTTAACTGTGCACTAACTATGTCTCCTCGCATGGTGACGAAACGTTTGCAAGCCAATTGCCAAGCTCGGCGAACAGATCAACTGCCACCTGATCAACAGCCGACTAACCCACCCGAGCCATCAATATTTAGACACGCTGCCGCAAAAAGAAATAATTCACTACAAGCAAAGAAACAGGCGTACTTGAATTATTGCATCTCTGTTTAGTGCTTTAAAATCATATTGCTTTAGACACGTGAACAATGTCGGCGACACTGATGGCAGCTCACAAGCAGTTTACAGGAATTGGTCAAGGAATATACCTCTCACTAAGTGAAACAAAGTGCCCAGGTGTTTTCCAGACAAACGATGTCTCAATTGGAATTTACAGATTAAGGACACCGGGTGAGGCATGTACTTCCTCTGGGTGAAGCCAAGGTACGAGTCACACTGAGGTCATACACTCAGCCTGACAGCAGAATACATCCCCCTGAATTTACCGGTTGCAGGATCCAAAGGGTGGAATCACTTCACAATACGAGGTCACACTCAACCCAACTATTCAACCAAACATTACGATGAAAACTTGGAATTTCCGAGCGGGCCTTTGGTATCCACATAATGGTGAATAAATCTGAAGCTGATAGGGGAAAGTCATGGTGGGCTTGTTGTGCCCTGGGTCGACGTGCACAGATCAGTCCATTATGCTTGAAATACTAGTATGCTTCTGCTTTGTTCTGCCAGTTCCCTACAGTTTCGATTGAACAGTTGAAGCTGAGGTTTCGCAACCACTCATTCAATTGAGTTAACGTTCCGACTTTCTTAGACCTGAGCCAGATAGCATTTACCCCCAATATGATTGACGTAAATGTTCCTATAGGGCATTTCTAAAATGTACTAGAGAGATGATATTTTGAGGGTGCTTTATGGTGCAAATGTTTCGAGTTGGCTAATTCCATTTCTCATCGGGAAATTAGTTAACTTTAACACGGTGTTTCTTAGGATGACTAGTGCATTGTGTTCACAAACCATTTGCATACTGAATTAGTGTGGACGAGAAACTCAAATAAGCTTCAGAAGGCTACCTGTTTCATGGATTTTCCAACTGCATAAAGAGAGAAATTGCCACGTCGGGTAAAATCGCATTAACAGGAGATTCATTCGAACCTCCCTTAGATATCTAATTCGCACCCATTTATTACGCGAATAGGTATTCAAGCAGGGTAAAACAATTGACTGAAATTCGGGGACTACGCCCAAACGATGATCCTCAAACACTATGAGATTAGGGATGATCTGTCGTCGGGTTTTTATCATCCTGCAGTACTATATCAATGTTCAACAGACTTCAGCCTTGGGCTCTACACGCTCAAACCGCGGGTTTCTGTTGCGCGACGGTCACAAACAGCTCACACAATTCAGGTAGGTCATAAAATTATTTCTGTCTAAGCTTTTATCAGTCGACACGCACCCTAGTGTGCCTTGGTGGCCTTACAGGACCATTCAACCCTACGTTGTTGGCTCGCAGAAATTGTAAGTGACTTTTCTGACAGAATGATCTTTTCATAAGCCTGTCGTCCACCTATTGGATACATGTTGCAATGTCGATTTCGAGACACGTTCGTTACGATCGACAGTAGAAGGTGCCGAGCTATTAGTTTGTATGATTGAATTGACAACCTCCAATACAAACTAACAGGCTAACTATCAGTTGGACCTTAGCCCGTAACCCTAACCCTGGGGTCTATGCCCCGGTACCGCGTAACAGATGCATCTCAATGCCCTCACCATCGATGGGCAAACCTGTGGTCACTGAGACAACTACCTGACGGCAAAGACTACGAACCATCTACGATGTTTGGTGGTGACTGTATTTTTCTCACTCCATATGAATTAGGGTCACGTAAAAATGCTGGGAGTTAAATGCAGTAATCGACTCGCGTAGTGTATGTATCTTATAAGGCGCACAGCACATCAGAAAGGGGGCAATAAAGTCTAAGTGCTCCTCATCTTCAACGATTAGTTACACAGTAATCCCTCTTATGATGTGGCCAATGCTTTGACTTCTCGATAAGCCTTACTACAGAGCTGGACAACAAATTTGTTTGGTCTTTTCCAAATCAGTAAAGTAGAGATTAGTGTACAATCTGTGACCTTTGCTACGCTATATGTACCTGGCACCACAGTTCGAATGGCATTGGCATCAATCGGACAATAGTCACCAGACCCTTGTAATGTTACTTTCTCGGATAGCGCAATGGCAGGCACAGTGTGCAATTAATTCCATGTATGCTGATAACACCATTCATAGAACAAGAAGATGCGGGCTTTTTCTGAGCGCGCTGCGAAAACTGGATAGTGGAATCACTTCTAGAGCAAGTAAGCCGTCAAATAACCATAGTAAGTTGATGAACAAACAAAGGTATACGATAAACATTATCATTTCATATAATATGTTAACCTGTCATCGGTTCTAAACTAATGGATATGGTGGCCGATTTGAAAACGGCACACCGAGGTCGGGTCCAACCCATTTAGAATAACCCAACGAAGCTTTTTAGACTTGATGGAAAATCTCGCCTGAGGTCACTTGTGCCATTACGTGACGAGAAGCGACCTTCCGTATATTCTTAAAAACCCATAACTTGGATGAAAGACAGATGAGCAGCATAGTGAATGTCCAGTAACATCTGAGCATCAAATGTTGTCTCGAAGGACACACTTACTTGTGTAAAGTTATAGAAGTACATCGGAAAAGCTGAACGACCTATCGGAAATAACCTATACGAAATCCTCAAGATGTTTTACACATGTTGAAGATTGTCCCAAATCACATTTCAACCTTGGGCTTTTGAAGTACATTTCGTTTGCCGTCAGTTGGGAGTGAAATTTTTATTATTATTTGAACGCGTGCTTCATCCGCTGAATCACAATGGTCATCAACCGTGTACGACGTAAACACTTTTGTTATTCTGGGACTACATAAACAAGTCTGATTAATTTTGTAGATGTGTGGGCGTGCTCACTAGTGAGACCGTTCTGGGCTGTTTTGTAGGACGTGGAAAAAGGTACCACCAATTTCCATTTAGGCAATTGCCTGGTCTCTGCTGTTGTCGCCAGTTTTCGATGTTAATCAATATTAGTAACAACAAAAGCATACACGACTTATAGATCGTTTTAACCGTGGAGAAACACCAACCAGAGCTAGAGTGTGGTCGTAAGGTGAGGAATAATGACAGCAGCTATTGTTAGTCAAACTACACATTTCTAGGACTTTGCTTGGAGAAAGTTAGACCCAGAGGGACAAAATCAGTGGCCGGAAAAACATGAAAAAATATCAAACAAATTCCACACCGGATAAAAACCACCGAGTCCCCTCATGGACGTGGAAAGGCATGAGAAAAAAAGTGTGCAAGATAAAACTGACGATGTTATTAATAAGCCAAGCGAAGCTCAAAGGCGGTGTTCCGTTACTATCTAGAAGGCGCGGATTCGAGACTTTAAAGGGAGATTTGTACTGTCGATTTGTCGAAATATAGGTAGCTCGGATGTGTTTACTGTTGGTTGATCAGATGGTAGTTGATCTGTTCGCCGAGCTTGGCAATTGGCTTGCAAACGTTTCGTCCCCAGTCGAGGAGACATCGTCTGTGTGCAGTTGAGTGAGTGACCCACTCAACGGCGCACTGACGATGTCTACTCGACTGGGGACGAAACTTTTGCAAGCCATTTGCCAAGCTCGTCGAACAAATCATCTACCAACTGATCAACCAACCGGAGACTTGTACTGCTGATAACTCTAAAGTGAAAGACGCTGAACTAATCATCCGCGCAGGCCGGCTCGGCTTTACATAGCAAAACTTAATGATGATATTATGAGGCCATCAAGTGCTTTCAGATAGACACCTGAAAAGCTGGTAATAAACAGGTATTCAAAGTCAATTACATGGTCAGACTAAACAGTTCACAAATTTCCTAAACAGCGAAGCACAACATGCATGCGGGAGACATGCTGTACGAACAACCTAACACCGGTAACTCAAGAGTAAAAATATCTCGACCAGGCTTGGTGCAGCCATGTAACTTCTAGTGAAGCATTTTGGAAGGAAGTAGGAAAAGCTAAGTCTTTTTAGGATAGCTGACTTGAAAGTGAACATGTTGAGCACCACCTTGTTCAGTGGGTAGTAAGAGTTTAGAGACGAAAAGGAGAGGAGGACCTTTCATTATGGGTCATTTGGCTCCTCCTTTAAAGTATAGCTTTATACAGATTGCCGCAAACTGATAGTGTGTGTGGTTGGAATCTACCAAAAAAGCAAAGCCGTGAGCTATTCTTCACTTCTTAACTGCGGCTGTTACGTGAAATGGTGTCAGACACAAACCAAACAAGGCACAACTTTTCCGAAATCATATCTGACAAAAATACTGTTTGGTCAGAGAAACTAAGCGTGTTCCTAAAGCTTCTTCTCAGCGCCTAAATTATCCGATCATCTTTGTACTTGTTCGTAGTTCATATTCGTACTTTTACTTATGACAAATATTCGAAACACTGCTGGAAAATCCCGGTAACACCGGGACATACTAGAAAGTAAATAAGTCTGAAGATCGCTTTTATCATTAGCTACTTGTGGATTTCGAGTTACATTTTGAAAGTTTGAAAAAACGTATCCAAAGCGATTTCAGGCGCATACGGAAGAACAATAGATATTCTTGCTAATTTGGATATGGGAAAACAAATAAACTTACTTTCGTGGGGATTGGCTGTACCTCTTTATTTTCATGCTTCCTCAAAAATTTTTTGAGTGAGCTACACATAGCTGATATGTATGTTTGAAACGCTAGTGTCAACAGGCTGCCCACCTTACCTCGGCCGCACGCTTTTTTGCTTTGTACAGCGGCTTGATCAATCCACTCAGCTGATTGGCTGGTAGGCTGCGTCCGTGAAAGACCAATGCCGTGGCCAGTTGCTCTCGTGATCGATAGGAACTGGATGCCTGATTGGTTTGTTGACTGAATGCCCAGGTGACTGGACGTGATGCGTAGACCACTTTGCCACCAGCTGACTGAGGGAAGGCTCGACCATGACCTGGTAGCGCTGCGGAAAAGAAACAGAAGTAAAATATGCAATATTCCTGTTAGCCACCAATCCACGACCGTGGGGCGAAAACAGCTTCTCCCGTCGCAGTCTGTTAAGCAAAAGTTAAGCTCCACAAATCAACTTCCAACATCAAAAGAAATCTGCATACGGAATGTGAACAGTGTATCTCCGAGCTAGGTAGTCGAGTCTGTCGACTAGTAGAAGTCGTGACTACTGAAGTTACGGACAACCTTGTTCAATCTGGTAACCTGATGAGTGAAATAAATCTTACGTTTTTCCAGCAAACTCACGAATTTTCAAATAATGATTGCGACCCGACCTGTACCGCCCTACCTAGCGTTGTTATGCGAAGCAACGTTGCGTGCAGATTAAAAGTGACAGATTAGACAGTATAGGGCATGAGAGAAACTGTAGACCTTAGCATTAGATCTCCGGCCCTTAAGACTTATTTTAGATTCATGAAGGCGCTAGTTTTATGCGATCAACTTTTCTATGAAAGCAACGGACGGAGTTTTACAAAATGGTGTGTACTAAAGGACCCGGAAGGCGGTTACTGACTAAGGACTGTAGATGTGATCGTATGCATATCTTGAGAACCGTACTCGGGTTCGATCCCAGGCATCTTTGAAAAAACCTTGCTTTTTTCATCACATTAGCGACGTCCTAGTAAGAAACTAAATAGTCTCATGAAAAAAGAACACAGGATAATCCAAGACACAATATGAAACAACAATGGTTTGCCTCAGTCAGACATTTCGTAAGAATTAAGGATAATGCATCGTTGCTTCGTAACATTAAGTAGACGACGAGGTTAAGAAAACATGACCTAAAAATAATGAGAGAAAACCAGTAATTGAATGGTTTAGTTCCTCGTCGGCGTGGAGCAAGTCACCCAGATTAGTGATTGCTCAACAACTGGTATAAATCTTTACCAAGTAAAGCAGCTTGGTCTCAACTTATCAACCAATGTTCTTCACTAGGATAGCATGCGGAGCGTCATAACCATCCGACCGAACACTTGTCGGGCAATTGCAACAGCATAATGGAAATCAGCGAACGTTCCAGTAATGCTCGTACTGACATGGATTCCAAGGCAAACGGATATGCCGTTGAAGTGCGAGTAATTCCATCCTGCTTGTGGCATTTCTTAGATGGTCAGATAATCATTTGTTTCCTTTGGAACCAATACATCCGGACTTGTTGGTCCAGTTCCCTTTGCTATACATTCACCTTCTTGGCTTCAGCAGTCCAGTTCGTGAAGCACTTGGTCATTCGACTTTCGATAGCCTGTCGCATTTCGTTGCCTCTGAGCACGAGAGGGTATGATGTGCAGACACTGGCAAAAATCTACCAAATGCCTAAGGTGTGTAAGCACACGACTTTCCTAAAAAGATATGACCCTTTATTCATAGGGTGCAGAATGTCGCTATCATGAAATCGGTATGTAGAAACATGTCACTGTAGGTGAAGCGAATCTATGCTGGAAATCCGAGAAAAACTGTACAGCTGTTTCGCTCTTATTGGGAATCATCAACAGCGCGTATCTCACGAAAACCTAGGGAATCTCGAAACTGTGACATACCGGCTAGTGGTTTGAAAAGTTAAACGTTCGGCCACGAGCGGCTGACCAGCAGTGTGATTAACTCACATTTGAACAGGATATAGTGCACTTCACCCTTCATTCACGAGATCCACGTGATGTGGATTTTCAGGATAGATTGGCTTCACTTACAGGACGAAATCTTCATTCAAATTCTCGAATCTCACACTACCAACAAATGCCGGTGCAGACTTCTCCGTTAAAATTCACAAGGCATCCAGGTTTCCTCAGTTTTCTCATTTCGTGGAGGTGAAACGCTTGAACAGACTAGACGTCGTGTTTGCGTAGTTTGTGCGCAAGTCGTATATTTTATTATCATTATCTAAAAAAATTAAGAGATGCGCTGTGATACATGTGCCTTTTGCAGGCCAGAACATTCATTAGTTCTGGGATTTCCTAAGCATTGAGTGAGCGTTTCTGGCTGTGTGCACTGTGTGGAGACATTAAAAACTGTCTGACGATATCGTTGTTCTCGATCTGAAATCTAGCATTGAGTAAAGCCAACAATTAGGAACAAACAGTGTTCCATAGGTCATTGTTTGATGCAATTTCCGGCGGTCTGGTTGAAACAACGTGCCCAACAAAAGATCTCAACCTTCAGTGTTCAACATTTTCTTCGGTTATGAACACTCGCTTGTTCTCAGCTTCGCCGAAGCCGCTGCAGTCAATCGGTTGAAGCCTTCATTGTATATCAGAAAGCAACTCTTACGTTTTTTGGACGTAACACATGTGTTTTATACGTAGATAAGTCTTCACCTACATGACCAAACAACTTTGTAAGGACCACAAAAATGTCGTTTCCTGAAGAGCTAATGGGAAATTTGTGCATCTATCAGTTTCCTTCTCCTAAATGATATATTTACTTCAGAAATCTCAAACATTTGAAATTATCGACCGGCCATTTTCGTCTAACCGTCTACAATGCATCGTCGCTCACTCACTAACGCATAGTTCGCTTGTTGGGGAATCACGTAATCACCATGAGCATTCCGATTATCCAACCCAAACACCGTCACCTCAGAGTGTGTGATTTACTCACATACCCGGCTGATGCTAGGTACATATGTACCCGTTTAACAGTGCGGACAACTGCCTACTGGATTGATTACTAAGGAATAGAAGAGCCGGTCCATGTGTACATCTGTGTGTTGGTATTTCGGTCTTGAGTGTCTGGTCTTTTTTGTGTATAATGGTTGTGTTCTGTGTTGTTTTTCATAATGAAATTTCCAATCTCAGAGTGAGTTCACAAAGCTTGTTACAGCGGATGCGGCATATTCCTAACAATAAAAAACCGTCAAATTCAAGTCTTAACCTTCAGACATGTCGGGTGCTGTTTGTTAAAGAGTGAATACATCGTTTAATTGGTTGTTTCCGGACATCACATGTATCGTTTTAAAGCCGTGTCCTCTTTTTACCGCTACATATTTTCGAACCGGATCAGGGTGAATTGTTTACACAGTTACGCGCGACTACTGTCAAAATTCAACCTGAAAAACTGGAATATCGTGAATAGAAGTATGCAAACTGCAAGTAAAAATCAAAGTTTATTCAGCAGGCATCCGACTGTACAAAGTGCAGTGATTAAAATCTAGGGGTCCTCGGTGCATATGAAGCTGGGCCCAAGGTCAATAAGCAAACAAAACAATCAATTGTCTCCCGAGGTGTGTGGTTTTGTTGTCGAAAGTGAACGACGCATTGCCTGTCGTGTGCAGTTCAGTGCTTTGGTACCCCATATTTGGGGGATGCTGTCACGTGTGTTCAGTCAGGGTGAGTTGCATACAGACTAACCAGACAGCAGGTTTCCATCAAAATAAACCGGACATTAGCGAAATACACTCATTTGCAAACAAATTTGGTTTTGCTAAAGACTCACCTGGAACCCAGCTGAATTTCTCGTTTGTGATGTTTCCAGGCAACTGAATGTGATTCACCAGGCCGCCGGTCGTGGGTAGTGCATTACGAATAAACCGGACATGTTCTGATTGGGAGATGTGAACTGACAGAACGCAAGTGCTCGACTTGCAAGTGATACTCAGGTGCTGATCTTCGATTTCCGTTGATAGGTCTGTCATTTTTTCTGCCTCGGGCAGCCCCCAAACTCTTCACAAAACCTCCACAGCACTGTAATAAGCATTCATGGGAAATGAAGCTACAGGAAGGGTGTGCCGACAGAAACGATATTGTGAGTGTGATGTACTACTCATAAGGTTGCTGGAAATGCTTCGACAGACTACGGCCAGTTTCGCCCTCCTCAAGGCTCATAAGTTAGGCGCATTTCCCGAGATTCCGTCAACCCTATGTTCTAATTGAACTCAACTCGCACGAAATTAGCGAAATACACTCATTAAGATCATAAACGAGAGATTCAGCTGGGCTCCAGGTGAGTCTGCCGTCAAAACCAAATTGTTATGCAAATGAGTGTATTTTGCTGATATTGTTGCGGCACTTGAAGAGTTCACGTCCACATCACTTTCTTTGGAACAGTCCTCCTCCTATCCAAGCACAATTATTCTGGTAAGTCCAAGTCCCAGAGGAGAAGCGCTGGACTCGCGTTTCGTCCTTATTGGTGCTCATCACTGAACGTGCCAGGATTTGAACTCCGAACACGTGGCATGCGAAGCCAGCGTGTTAATTACCACTAATACACCAGTGTACGCTGGATGCACCTGAATTAGCACATCCGAACAGGTGAACACGTTCACGATTCAGCGAGATGATTGAATAGCTTGGCGCCTCGAACGACGACCCAGTAAGTGTTATGGTTGTGCCGATCGATTGACCCGCCTTGTGGGATATCCCAGTCCGGTAGCATCACGGACACTAGAAATGTGCGCTGGTGGAATAGTGGTAACACGCTCACCTTCCATGCCAGATGTCCGGAGTTCAAACCCCTGTTCCAATGAACCTGGAAAGCTTACACCTATCATTGTGTGCCTTGATAAGAGAAAAGGAACCTACCACTGGCACGTCTTGAAGCAAAGGTATGACTCGTTGACCAAGAAGCATAATGAAGCTGGAAAACGTTCATGTACCCGGTCTCGGAAAAATGCATGCCACTATCGCATCCTAAACGATCTTTTGTTCACCTCTCAGGGGCCAACAAAAGACTGTTTTTTTCTCGTGGAAACTATGACGTTCTGGATAAGGATATACACAGAAATATGGTTGACTACAACCAGTCAGTTCTGGAGCCATGTCTGATTTGTCAGTGCCTGCTGCACTGAGAATAAGAGGATTCAAACCAATTTGAGATCGATATCATTGGGTAATTTGATCTACGGAAACTACTAAAAGTAGAATGATCAGAAAAGTGGTCAAATTTGGTCGATGTTGGTAGCTGTGAGAAGTAATTTCCACAAATCGATACCAGGGTAAATGCACACAACATACTGTCAGTAACATCATGACACAGCAAGAGAGTTGGTGAAAACTCACCGCGGATGCATGGAGTGGTGTTGGTGATACTTTCATTTAAAAATCGATTTCCCGTTTGGACATTAGAGTTCCAACCAAAACGTCACGTGATCTGTCATGCCACATCCAGCTGGTGGGCCGAAATCAGGACAAAACGATTGATGGATTTCTTATTCAGGAATAGCAGTTCTTCTTGTCCAATGCACAAAATAAATGGAACAAAATGTACAGATACTAAACGAGAAACATGAACGGGTACTTTTCGACAAATACACTTATGTGCATATCAATCGGGTTTCGATGGGAGACTCACCTGGAACCCAGCTGAATCCCTCGTTTGCGATGTTCTTAAGCAACCGAAAGTTCTGCATCAGGCCGCCTAGTGTTTCAGTTGGTACGATATTCGAGATATCGCGATAAATTGTATAGGCGTAATACACTACCGCTTAAGAACATCGTAAACGAGGGATTCAGCTGGGTTCCAGGTGAGTCTCCCGTCAAAACCAAATTGATGTGCAAATGAGTGTATTTGTCGAAATCTGTACAATTTGGGTTCAAGTAAAACACAAGGTTGATGGAAATTCGGGGACTGCGCCTACCTGGTGAGCCCCAAGAAGGGCGAAACTGGTCGTGTTCTGTCGAAGAGTTTTCAGCAACCATATGCGTAGCGTATTACGTCTATACAATGAACGGGTAATGTTTCCAC
The DNA here is from genome assembly GCA_004794785.1 of Opisthorchis felineus. Taxonomy (NCBI): domain Eukaryota; kingdom Metazoa; phylum Platyhelminthes; class Trematoda; order Opisthorchiida; family Opisthorchiidae; genus Opisthorchis; species Opisthorchis felineus. The sequence goes on along the minus strand of SJOL01001804.1, from coordinate 653,506 downwards.
TTCCAAGAAGATACGAATCCAGCCAGCAAAGAAACGGAATGCTCTGTAGATTCCTTTTTATTCCCCTGTAGGAGATGCGAATGAGGTATAGTCCAAGAGGCTGAGATAATTTACTCAATGAGAAGCATCCTAATGGGTTGTGGGAGTACCAGTACTTTTTTGTGGTTCATTTAGCGATCGAGTTTGACGTCGTTGCGGCAAAGAGCAGTGGTGTGCGAAAATAGGACTGCTGATGGACAAATTAGTATTTCATGCTAAAAGAGAATAACTCCCCGTGCATATTGTCCCGTGATAAGTGGCATGTAAGAACTCGTAGCCGTCTTCTGCATTACACCAATGAATTTTCAGATGCATCTGGGTGTTTTGAGCCTTCTTTTGAGCTTGTAGTGTTATAGTTCCCTTCAACTGGAACGAATGCTTTGGAAATTCACTAATGTTGCATGCCCTTTGGTGGAGCACGTTTTGGCGCTGCACTGAACTTGTACAATGGAAATTAGCTTCTAACAAAGGGATAAATTTTTGTGCCAAATAGACAAATTATAATACGAGGGAAAAATGATAATTCATCACGCATCCGTGTTCTTTTTATATGTCTGAAGGTAATTTTACATGAACTAGGCATTGTGCACATTTGTTCCTAATCTATGTACATGCTGAATAGACGATGCACAAGCTGTTTTTATTTTGAATTCAGGTAGTAGGCCTCACCAGTTGTATGGCTTTCTTAAAGAGGCCACCAACGAGTGAATTTTTTTCTCAGGTAAGCCAGCCTTTCATTGTAACAGTATATTTGGGTTAAAGTTGCAGAGAGCCTCTTTCACTAATGGATGTGTGTTTGAAATAAGACCGCACATCAAGGGTGACTCCAAAAAGTCAGATATTCAGAACATTAATCGTTTCCAGCCCTTCAGGGCCGGAGTTCATAGATTGTGAATAACGTGATTTTAGCGAGGTGGGTGCGTTAGCCTAACGCACAGGTACAAACACGTGGAATGTACTTTGCGACTGTATCCTGCTTGTGGAAAAATAAGAAGCCAAAAATATTAGTATATGAAGCATGCAAAAATCAGTATGGCGTTGGGAGGAAATCTGTGTTTCGTTTCCATATATGTACCATTTCCAGACAAGAAAGTGATCTTTCCTCAGAAAGTTACGTGAGTTTTGCGAACGAACGACGACCAAACTGATCGAAAAGGTGTGACTGCAGTTGGCAGATTTCCATAAGAAAACGTGAAGAAGACCATCATAAACGAGAGATTTCGCTGGATTCAGTTGAGCCTCACGTCAAAATCAAATCAATACGTATGTAAATCGGTGTACTAAGCGAAAACATGACAAAACTGTAACAGTGGTGTATTTCACCACAAGCAGGTACCTGTTAGTAGAACCGATACAAAGAGATTGCTCTGAAAGTCCGTTGAGACCAGTTATTCGACAAAAACAAGAAATTATCATTTCAAAGCAATTTATCGATGACTTCCGCTAGCTATAATTTTCAGGGACACCCATGTTGTATGATAGCTGAGTGATTTTCTCTTGACCTATGATTCACTGAGCCCACAGAGTTGGAGTAGGCTATGTTCCGTAAGTCTCTTTTGTTGGAGTTTTCGACAGCCCATCTGATACAGCCCTCCACGAAAAAGACAAAACAGCTGAAAGTACGTCGGATACTTTCGTCAATGGACCGCTTACTAACCCGTGCGTCTTGCTCACACATCGTGTGTTCCCGCCTAGTCGGCATGCTGGAGCGCTCGTGAGCTATCCCGCTCGCCCGGCACGATCACCAACACAGTTGGTTCACTCCTCGGCGCGATCCGCTGAGCGTACGTACGTGCACTTGCTTGATCGCGTGGGAATACTACCTGCTGAGTGAACACCAGGGGTTAGAACAGTCGGAGGCGAGAAACTAAGTTACAAGTGTTTGTATACATAATACGGGCAGAAAGCAGGCTTGCTCGAGTTCGTCTGGAAGACAACAGTTTGCCGATCACTTTGGTGTGATTCTGCGCTTAGGCCCTCAATGGGTTATGAGCATGCGCAAACCGTCACACTGCGGTGGGTTCCAAGTTAGGCAAATATAGCAAATATTGTTTTGACCCCAACCAGGTGTAAAATAATTTTCACTTAAACAGATGGGTCGGTTAAATGAAAGATGAAACAAAAGGATGGAACGTCAGATTCGTTCAGAAATGTGCAAAACAGTTTGGTATATGCGCAAAATACACTGACTTACACGGCAATTTGGATCTCGCGGGGGATTTAATTGAATCCGGGATGAATCTCTCGTTCATGGTATTCTTCAACTGAACGTGCTGCACAAAGGCCTCATAATGTCTCAGTTGGTGTGATACTCGAGACATCACAGTATATTTTCTTGTAGGAAATTACTCACAAGGATGTGGGAACTATTCGACAGGCCACGACCGGATTCTTGCTTCTGCTTCGGGCTCATCAGGTAGGTGCAATCCTCGAGTTTCCGACAACCTTACGTTTTACTTGGAACCAACTTGTACGAAACCCGCCAAATACACTCAAATGAGCAGACTCCTTCAAGAGAGTATACAGTGGTATCTCGAATATCGTACCAAGTGAAAAATGATATCTTTGTGCAATAGATTCAATCGAAGAATATCATAAACGAGTGATTCTGCTAGGATTTAGTTGAATCCCCCGCAAAAACCAAATTGATGTGCAAGTGAGCGCACTTCGCCAATTCCATACAACTTGGTTCCAAATAGAACACATGGTTGACGGAAACTCGGCGACTGTGTCCACCTGATGAGCCTGAGGCAAAAGCACGAAATCGTCCGTGGGCTGTCAAGGAGTTTCAGCAACTTTGTGAGCAATTTCCCTTCAAAATTTTCGGCACATAATTCGGTTTATTACAACCCAAGGGTTACCTACGGATTTAAAGAACAAACGGTGCAACAGAATGACATCGTCCAAATTCAGTCGTGCGAATGTACTGACACGACACCGACCAGTGAAGACACTACTTGTTTGTTCGATTCCTACCAGAACCTAAACTTTTTAAACCGAAGTCTGCTGCTATTCATCAATTTACTGGCTCTTCTACAAGCCGGGGTGCGACACTTATCCATGAAGATTTTTGTACATGTTCCTCCTTCGGTATAGAAGTCGACGGATATAGGCATGCACCTCTGCTCCATTCAAGGAATGGAGCACGCACAAACTTGTGTGTTGACTAACTGGAACATCGTCTTGACGCATGGCTTATGAGTTGATGCTGACTGTTAAAACTGATAATAATTTAAGTGACGTTTGATTGTTTACCTAAGTCTACATGTCTGCTGCTTTGTCTTTGTTAATCACTCGTAACCACAAGAAATTCAGGTGATGTCTGGTTACACGTAGACTGACTACATCAAAACCGTTGAATCATCGACGAAGGCTTGCGTTGGGTTGCAAGAGATGCATTTCAGCCTATCTAGACTTTCCGAGGTGCCCTGTTTAGCGTCGTTAACGAATGATTCGGTTAACAGCCAAGAGATTCATTTGATGATGAAGTCCATGATGCTCAAATTAGACTTGTTATCGCATTTATTCAGCTGCCGTTGCACTGAGTGTGTATGGAAGTACCACCACATAAGAACCTCAACGATTAAAATGTGACGTCACTTACGTGGATACCACGGGTCTATCGATCATTAGCATCAAACAAAAACCTTCAAACTGCGGCATTTCACTGACGCGCAGGCTAGTATCCACTTTCTGAAGGGTGAAATTCACTTGTTATTCTAATTGTCGTCAAGTGGCACGTTCGGAGATTTTTGGTTGCTAACTAAATGAGACCAAATTTTCAAATAAGCCTAATCAGTCAGCTCTTCATACCTTTACTTTGAGCCATTGTTGTCGGGCTTAAGCTTCAAGACTAATCTCCACTAACTTGATCCATCCCATATCACATCCGAAAGCGAAGAATTTTTTGAACAGACCCGTAATCTCATTCCAGCTTAACTAGAAGATGAAAACGAGTTGAAATCCCATTTTGTTGAGCTTAGTTACCCCGGTACAGTCTCATCCACACGACAAGCCTTGTGATACACTGCAATAGCTGAGGCAAAACCCAGACATCATTACCCTGAAGCTAGACGAACGATCTGGTACTGAACAGACAGGATTATATTACCGAAATGCAGGCCTCAAGCAGCCTTGTGGGTAGTGTTCCACCTAGTTTGTTGAAATCATTCAGTTAAAAACTCAACTAATTCGCAATTTCATCCAATCGGCCTATTGCGCACGGAAGCGACAAGATTGGTTGATAGACGGACGCCTTAGCAACTAAACTACATGAGTCCACTGGGCTGGTGGAGCGGAAGTCTGGCTTCGGCATGCTGCACATGGCTCAGCGAATCTTTTCGGTAGGCGAACAGGAACTGCCCCCCAATCAGTCCTGTCGCACTTTTCACGGCGTTGTGAGCTGCGCGGTTCTCACACCAAGCCAGTCGTCATGGTATTCCAATGGGTCCAGAGGGGCACGACCTGGTTCTTTCGGGACCTCGTGGTAGGTAACCTAGTGCGGAAGGTAATTTATTCCCGTGTCAACAGGCCTCCGCCAGATAACCCCACGGAAAATGTGCGGCAGAGCTTGGCGAGCGCCTCATCGCGTTACGGAAAGGACTGGCAGACCTTCGCGCAAGCAGATGGAGTCAACTACCATACTGCCTACTCTTGAGTTCGAAGGACACTTGAAAGTTCAGGGCACAAAAATCGACCTAGGGTATGGAAACGCTTGCTAAGCGAAGAGCAATCAACTTCTCTCTCACATCGCGTATGCTGCCAACTGCTTGGGCGTGCGGGTGAGTATCTGCTTGTTCAACCGATGTAGGTCACCCATCTAGAGGACAGGAAATATGGTGCATATGGGTTTTCAACCCAACGAACGCGTCAGTGATCAGAATCAGAGGACGGTGTGTGAACATGTGAACATGCGGAGAAATCCATCAACTTCAACCAGGTACTAGTCGTCTCGTGCATCTGACACACGGATGCGTACAGCTTTTGATGAAGCAGGGTTTGCGGTGATAAACAGAATTTGACCAAATTTTATGATGTGTGACTACCGTCGGCTGACTTGGCACGACCGTCAAACATGTTCTACAGCTCTTTGGCCATGGAACCAGCATGTGCAAAATCCCCGGGGTCATTTAAGTCAGGAATGACGGGCCGAGATCATAGTTCCGTAGGTAAAATATAATGAAGAAAACGCCCGTGAAACAATGCACCGTCCTAACCGGAAACAACGAACATCAACCGATAGCACGATTAATTCGCGAATTCAGTGGGACGGGAACTGTGGGAGATGATAAGCCTCCAGGATGGCCAAGAACGCTGGCTGAAGATATCGGGTCATATGAGGTGTTGCGATGCACCAAGGTAAGCCCAAAGAAAAGGAATCGATCAATGAAACTGATGCGACGGCCCAGTGAGGGGACAAATGTTTTACCCAACTAAAGACCGTCAAGGAACCCTCAGCAGGCGTTCCAAGTTGGGAACCTCTGGGTTGTTGTTTCTAGAGTACAGAATATTTCCATCCTCGAGGTATCGCTCATAGACGGTAATCGTCCATGTCATGCTTATAAAGTCAACTCCCTTATAGACCGGTTACCCATCTACGAACCTCCAAACAAGGATTCCTACGGGGAAGGAATTGGCTTATTGAACCGCGGAGCTGTATCGCATGAGGGAGAGCTGCATTGATTTGCCTGACGCTTTTTTCAAATTTCCGCTTTTAATCTACATTTAGGAGTCTTTTAACGTTTGAATCTTGACCGCTATTATGCATCCATTAATTAATCGCGGGGAATTTTAGCGAATAGCATCGGTACTCTTTAACTGCCTGTCACAATTTGAGGGAAGCACGAGGACTCGAGCATAGTGGGCAGCAACCGAAAAGTCAAGGTTGCACGCAAACTACACTAATTCACCAAGCGATACTACCATGAAATGAGGGAATATTTGCCTTTCCTCGAGTAAATAGCGTACTAAATCCTGGTCGACCGGAAATATCGTTATGGAACATTTGGGGGTGTGACTTCTCTTGTAAGGTTACTGTAAACGCCTCTCGAGCAGTAGTTTGCGGCTCAGGTCTTGAACTACATGGGTCTTCAGAGGTAATGATGACTCTGAGGAGCACCGACGAGGTGATGGATCAGTTTATCCAGCTCGGTTTCCTTGCCAGCACAAATTAATGGGTCATGTTGTCACCACTACGTTTCAGATAAATTCGACCATACTGGACAGGCTCTGAAATCATCTCACACAATATTCCGGTTAATTAGCGCCTCTGAAATAGCTACAAGTCGTGGGAAGTTAGCAAGATACTCCCCTATCTCACTGGGTTATTGCAACAAATAACTGGCAATCCAGCTCATCGACATGTCCCTAGCCCATGAAGAATTTGGGTGTTAGAAGTCTGAGCAACAAATGCTACTAAACGGCTTTTGTGAGAACACGAAACCCAAAACAAGGCAAACCACTGGAACATCTCCCACAGACCACACGCAGCTGTTTTCTTTCGGTTGGCAACCAGAATGTCTAGGTCCACTGGAAGCAAAGCGAACCGATATGGGTTTCGATAAAGAAGTTGAAGAGGCACGAGGCAGAATCCTACTCCTTAAATCGTGACTGAGACTTGAAAAATGCCTTTGCATTTCTCAACTGCCTGCTTGGCGATGTACGTATGACAGGATATCAACGAAATTGCCTCGAACAACCCAAACGAGCCATTAAACACGAATGTCGGAAACAAAGAGGTTCATGTCTCTATCTGCTTTAAAAAAAAGCCCATCAAGCTTAGTCACTTTTGAGGTGAGCTCATTACAGGGAGCAGTAAAGAGGGGGGG
>SJOL01001804.1:613328-639563 GCA_004794785.1 Opisthorchis felineus | reverse complement strand
GATCCGATCAACCGGCAAAACGAAGACAGGTGTCAGTGAAATAATATGTGAAAAAGACAGTTCACTCAAAATCACCGTCTTGAGCGATGGGCTGAACACTTCAAAGAACAGTTCAGCTGACCTCTTTCAACACAACCTCTAGAAGAACTCAACAAGCCTAAATGGAATAGCGTTAACAACAGAAATCCAGCGTAAAATATCATTCCTCCGACGCGACAAGACACCCAGCCCGGAAGGTCTACACCTTGCACTCTTCAAAGCCGGCAAAACCCTGGCGAAGAGCCTAACGATTCTACTATGGAAGATTTGGAGCGAAAACAGAATTGCAGAAGAATGGAGCGCCTGGACCATGATTCCAGTCTTCAAAAAGGGCACAAGAACGTCATACGCAAACTATCGCGGCATCAGTCTGTTATCCGTTGAATCCAAGGTGCCCTCTGGCATCGTTTTGCGCAGGTACAGCAGTACGATCCATACTGACTTATACATCAGAAACGTGGCCTCTACGCGTGGAGAACGTAGAAAAACGCTTGTTGTTTGACCATCAGTATCTTTGAAGTACTGGCCGGGTCTGGTGGGGACATAGGGCTGGTAATGCTGAGGTGCACCAGATGGTTTTGGGGAATAAAGACAGACTTTGCATGTCACAGCTCTTTTTCCTTAACCATGTGATGATTCAAAACGACAGAGGGGCGGACAGCCTACGCCCTGATGACGATGCATGAAGGCACTAATCAGTAAACTCAATCGGATTAACAAATACCGCATCCCTGGATGAGGAACCCGGGACTCGACTCATCAATGGTTGGTGACACTAGAAGAAATAGCTCAGCCCAGAAGTCGATTGAGATTCCGAATAAAAACTATCGCTTTCAGTGTGTGACTACTCAGCTTCCCGCTTCACCGGACGACCAGAATGATCCAACATCAGCTCATTGAATATGTCATCACATCCAAGGTCCAGCTCTACCTTCCTTTTCGGTGACTGAAACTGTAGCATCTGGGGCTAATGCGCCCTTGGTATGTGGCTGGTAGCTGGCTAACTGAACGGAACTAACTTGCCAAAACAGCAACTGGACAGCACAAGAGAATAGTAATAATCAAGTGGGTTTTGATGTTGTTTTAGTCCTACGGCTCAGAAGGACAAGTTAGGTGGATTTGTGACCGGAACGTGAAACGTTGAAGTCAAAAGTCGTCCAAGGGACCAAAGCATCACTCGCTTAAAAATTGAATGGTCAATCCATTGGCGTACAGCTAGAGCTCTGGCAACTGATATAGAAAGACTAACTCGTTCCGGTCCTCATCCGTGCATTTACAACGATCATTCGCGAAGAACGACTAGCTGCTACTCTGATTCTCATAAACTGGTGTAACGAAGTCAGTTAACGAAGCAAACAGCGAGAATAGGAAATTGCTCAACTAACCTCTCCATCACGAGGTCCATGAAGGATCATGACCATTGTATTATTGCATTCGGGGACCACTGTCTTCAGATACTTTGAGTGGATTCCTATGGCTGTGATAAGGTGAAATGCAGTAAACTCACCTTCAAGCACTTCCCCGGATCGTGTCACACAGGTACAAAGTCCAGAATCCACTTTGGTGACAGTGACCTAGAGGAAGATGAGAAACTATATGGAAAAACTAACTTTCTGTCTGTAATATCTTCCATTCAGATAGTGACGGTCCAGGAGTCTGACTAATAGTTTGGGTCGAACCCATGAATATGGATCCTGAGATTTGGGCTGATGACTGAAAAAAGAAATGCGCACGAGAGAAGTGAACTATAATGGAGAGAGCATCGAACTGAGTTGAATGAGTTTATCCAATGAAATATACTTGAATAGTAAGAAGACATATTACGCTTCTCCAGGAGAAGACCTGAATGACTGGTCCGTTCGAGAGAGGCCTTTTCACTGTGATAGGACAACTGTTTCTAATGCAATCTGTACTCAGCCAACAAAAAGTGACTGCACGCGTGTGTTTTTGAACAGAAAATGACAGAGTGTGTTCAGATCATATCACTGAGGTGATATTCACTAACTCCAAAAGTATGTATTCCATCGCATCCATAAGATAACCTGCATAATGGATGTCAAGCCTATCATCTGAGTCAAACAACTAATCTTTGTCACTCAGCCAGACAAGGAAAAATCGTAGAATAAGATAGTTTTGTAAAGGAGGTGTATTACAACAGTAAAACAAAACAGTTGAGAGCTCAATCAATATTGAGTTAGTGTGCGCTATTTCACTTCATTCTCTAGCTTCATGGCCCATGGTGTGTGATATAACCAACTGTCGCAGAGGTGGAATTCAGTAAAACTCAGAAGGACCCACAGGTCAAATACGATAGCAGTATCTCGATTGTGTTTGCATCGCAATAGGATGGCGAAATCGTAGCGATTGGTGGGGCACTTCCTTTTTGTACGAGTAATTATTAAAAACCGTCTCCTTCCGCGGTCGCCGTATATGGATAACGAAAAAACGCAAATTTGACTCTGGGAGATTTCCAACACAGAATTTTAAGCTCGTTCATAACATTACAACTGTAGACGGTTAAACTGAAAAAATACAGCAAAACAGCCAAGACTCGAATCTTTTTGACGAAATTTGGAGGTCATTGATTCATTCCCCCTGACACATAAGACTATCCTTGTGATGACAGACTTATCAGAGTAAAACGAAAGGAAGCCAAATACGCTAAGATCTTGACCATCGGCATGGGGCTAACTGTTAGCTAAGTCAGTGTTACCACAATGCCCAAAACACAGGCAGAAGGTGCGATCGTCCAAACCATTGGTGAGGGCTTGCGCCAGTAAAGTACTGGCATTTTTTGGGTGGTGCTCCAGCGTAAAGAGGCCTTGGTGGGTGTCCTATTCCCATAGAATAACACACGTAGACAGTAGCTATGTCAAAAGTACTGTCACAGCCTGAAGCAGGCACTGGCGGCATTGTCGCCTTTCGGGTCTCGTTGGAAGGAAAATTGCGATGTCCTCTGCTTGGTCCGTGGCGTAAGGTTGTGACTGTTATCCGGTTTTGATTCGCGCACTGCTAACCGAACACGCCAAATCAAACGGTGACAAAACATTGGTCACTCGGTCACAAAATCAACTAAAAGTATGGTTTCTAGTTTCCGAGACTTGCAACATAGATTTGTCTGCGAACTGCATAGATAACTCAAGTGACAAGCATTATTCTTAAGTATCCTTCGTGTCATAGTGAAATAGATCTTGGTTTCCGATACACACGGGTGTAGCATTGAACAAGTGGTTGTACGAGTAGTTGCACACGTAACCGTTTTTTACAGTTACAGTAACTCCACCCTTGACTTGTGGATCACACATCCTCGGAATTACAGTAGCTGTGGGAGACGGACGATAACCATGGTGACTGACATGTTCGCAATAGAGCTGCACATAAACAGTCTAAATCAGGCACTGTACGCTAACCTTATGATCAGGATCAAGGAATAACCAAACTTCGGCGCCTAGCGGTTTTACGGAAATCCGGAAGATGTACTGCTAGGAAAATATAGTGCGATATTTCAAATATCGTGTCAAGTGAAACATGAGGCGGCCTTTGTGCAGCGTATTCGGCTGAAGAATACCGTCTCCCGTGCAAGTTAGTGCGCTTCGTAGATGGAACGACCCCCTCCTTAATACTTTCTGACCCACTCCCATTATCGGATAGTCAGATTTGTTCGTTAACTCAGAGATGTGCAAAACATTTTGGCATATAGTTCGGTTTAATGCGACCTGAGGCTTGCATACGGATTCACAGAGTAGACGGTGCGACAGAATGACATGCGAATGTACGGACACAACAGCCAGTATTTGCATGCTCGACTCACACCAGAACCTAAATTGTTTACACCGAAATATGCTACCCTTCATCAATCTAATGGAATAACAGATTTCCGAAAGTGCATTTTCTGCAACCCGAGGGTGTGACAGCGATCTAGCTCGTTAACGTTCCTCATTCGATGTAGATATTGACAATTCCGAACGATAGCAAAATTAAACAATTTCCTTACAAGTTCGTTCAGCATTTTCCTATCTCTACTCAAGCAATTACCAAAGGGACTATGGACGATCCTCTGCTGCAAGGGGTTAATTGATATTCCTGAAATGGATGATCAATGGAATGTCAACAGTTGTTTTTTTCGCACGGATGCTTTAAAAATCGTTGGCGATTGTTTAATGCTGGGCGGCAGTTTTGTCCCATCACACAAAATCCGGCAACAAGTGCTGAAGCAATTTCAGGGGGGGGGCATCCTAAAATTACCGAAGTGAAAGCCATCGCACGAAGTTACGCCTATTGTCCCCCCCACTGATACGAGCGGTGAAGGACTGCCCATGGCTGCGGGCAGTATGCAGCTGTATCCTAGTCCCTGGTGGAAGTGCTTTCTTTACCGCAGCTTGGAAAGCCACTGAACTTCGCTGACCCAGTGAGACGGTCTGTGTTCCTGATCGTTGTCGATGCTTTTTCGAAGTTGCCAGAGGTGTTTATGGTACGCGGAGCTTCTGGTGACAGCTGATGGAGCTCAGTTTACAGAACACGACTTTGCTTAGTTTATCTGATGCTCAAGGAAACCAACACTTGCGTACCCCACCCTATTACCAGTAAGCTGAACACTTTGTTAATGCCTTTAAACAGAGTTTATGAAGCTGGGAAGCAGATGACACATCAAACAAAACGTGCCCCCTTTTTTGCAGTCATACCGAGTGAAACCCGGTGACTCAGTGCCCACTCAGCAGGCGAACTGGTTCTACGGAGACGCATGCACGAATTGTAACATTGGAAGCTGTTATATGGGGAAATAACACGAGACAATATCATGTTCATTCGCTTGTAACGCCCGCGTTAATGTAAGTAATTTTTGGGAAGGTTAGGGAAAATGGACACCCAAAAGTAGTTGTGCAATACAACGGAAATTTATCATGTAGGGTTAAAGTGGTGGAATTCATCGAGACGGGCCATGTCAGTCCAATAAACACTCGACAGTCACCTGACAGTATCATCTAACATCACATTACCCCCACCTGTGTTTCGAGTGCGATACTTAGCAAGCCACTGAGACCCAGAAAACAACCATCCCTTCTCCACGTCCAGTTCCCATATCACCCTAGTTGCGACATTCCTTGCGATCCAGACCACCTATCAAAAGACAGTATCAATCCTCATTTTCAATCATACGATGAGTCGAAGAGCTTTTTTCTTGAGAAATTTACTTAAGGAGAAAAGATGTGCAGCGTCCGTACGACCTGTTGACCTACGTTGCCGTTTGACGTGTAGTGGTTGTTTTTACCACGCTCTGTAGTTGGTTTCATTTTTGTACTGATTGTCGTGCTGGGTCGCGTGTGTTCAGGAGTACCTTCAAAACTGAGCCAGCAATACCGCATCCGGGCCTTCTTCCTTAGCCTGGGCGGCTAACAACTTTGTACAAGTGACAACATCTATGTAGGGATAACTGAAATGAAACACGTTGCTAAGTACACATTGAACTGCTTGAGATAATCCAGTAACTGTCGTTTAATTGATACAAATGCAAGGTATTATTTTATATACCCAATGCCTGAAGGCCGGTAATCATCACCGTTGACAGGAACACCAAATGAGAACACTGGTGCCGGTAATCATTCGGACCCGATTACACCTTTCTCATACTCATGTTTGATCATCTCGCCCATAAACATTTACCCGAAATCCTTTGACTATATTGTTTTATATTTCATGACCTAGTAGATCGACTTAATTAAACAACCCGTCCGATTATTGTGGTTGTCATTCCAGAAGTCAATGTGGTCGTGCGGCTAAGTTATTATCACACTGAGAATTAGAGGGGCCGCTTTAACAATAACAGAGCAGAGTACACATCTGATCCACAGTGCCACCGCCAACCACGCTAATCACGCTATTCGGCCGATTCGAATGAGGTAGAGAGCATCCATATCCAATGTAAACACTTTTTCGGTACGGCCACGCGCTGTCCATCGGTGTGGATGTATATTCGTTGGTGTTGTGATGACATATCGGTAAGATATCTATCTAGCAGCTAAATTATCTGTTTTCTCTTCACAATGTAAGCGCCATTGCTTGACCCAGCGAGTGTCTGATCTTCTGATTTGGTCTACTCAGGATAATCACCTGATGAACATTCCTGCTTCTTGATCGACACTTGAGTGTTATTCAGCCGCATTGAGCTAATGCATTCTGATTGTCGTGTCTTGGGTTTTGGTTGCGCTGGCTTCCGTACTCATGCGAGTATCCTGTGTGTACAAAGCTCGGAAAGATGTTCTAAGCCCGTCCCAGTAGTACGCTGTACATGACGAGAGCCGATCAGTGAACCAGGGGTAACAGCAGCGCGACTGGCTTTCCTACTCTTGAAGTAATAATTTCTTCATTTGGACACTCAATACTTAATAACTCAGCAACTCAGTCAAACAAGGTTCGAACAACTGCTCAGCCTTCGTGCTTGAAAATACGAGGGGCTACATTTTAGTTGAAAACGATTACTTCGATGTCTTGCTACGATACGACCTTACACGAAAAAACTTCCATCAGGTGATAAGAGAAAGGGTGCCTGAACGATCGATAGTGGTCCAGCTCTTGTATATCACGACGATTCTGCTCTATTTTAACAAGGTGACAGAAGGCCCACAATGAAAGAGTTAGACAGAAAACGACTGAGTGGCTGTTTAAATGCCCATACCAACGTACAACTCGCTGCCGTGTGCAGGCTTCGTCAGGCATGTGGAATTTTGGGCGATGAAGTTGCCGGATTTTATCCTACTCAAACGTTTGGTAGTAGTAACTAGAGTTGACAGTTTTTGAGGAAGTGAGTGCAAGTGACATGGGTGTTCGCTTAACGGTTCTCAACCTGGGGTGTTAGACATGTCAACCGTCGGTACCAGTAAATTGCCTTACAACCCCAAGAAACTGTTTTGCAATATTCTGCACGCGGGAAGTCCTAAAAACGCCCTCTTACTCCGAGTTCGTTCCGTCTGTAGCCATCTGGAATCCGTTGCGTTAGCTTTTCGTGACAGACCGAATAAATATTTCGTTCCGCTCAGCAATCACAATGGGACATCTGGGTTTCTATCGCTCCAAGCAAAAACACACCACAACACCACCGAATGCACAGCCAAACAGACAAGTTTGAGTTTTTCTGATTTTCAGTTCTAAGTCATGAGGACATATGGGGCAAGTCTGTGTAAACTCTCCGGAAGCCTACAACATATCACTACCAAGGGCAACAACGCTGCGACAAGACAATGACAATTTATACGAAGGGATTGTTGTGGGAGTACAAATCAATAAGAAAACATGAGGAGCCTGGTGATCGTCCAACAGAAGCACTCGGAGTTGCATAAATTCCAATATCCGATATTCGAAATCGACAGCCAGCGCGCCACTGAAGTCGGTCTTTCATCATATATCATAACCGACTCAATCAAACCCAGGGAGGGTCAAGTGAAATTCACTCTGGAAAATTGGTCACACAGGCAGTAATCACTCCCATGCCCTTTCAACAAGCCGTACGCTGATAATCTTTCTGTATGCAATAATTCAAATTAGGCACAAAACTGTACTCATTTCAACCATCTGTGATTCAGCAGGCGTAGTATTTCGCGGACCCAGTGTAGATTGCTTGTAGTACATATATGGAAGAAGGGAGGAAGAATACTTCAAACGATGGGTAAACCTTCCATCTGACAAGCCGTCACTCGAGAAGCCAGTTAACACATCACCGAATGGTGTGGATTAATGGGGTTGAAAGATGGGTGGCGCTGTATCCTGTCCAAGTGCGAGTTAATCACAGTGCCGATCGGCCGCTCGTGTTTAACTACTGGCCGGGAGGTTGCGGATTCGAAACTCCCTGAAGTTTTGTGAGATGTACATTGTTGATGATTCCCAATAAGAACGAAGCAGCTGTACAGTGCTCCTCGGATTTCAGCACAGGTTGGCTTCACCTACAGGAGGGAATTTCCAGTGAAAGGACCCACTGTAGTCTAGTGCGCTAACCAGGTTGTCCCGTCTGCGCTGCCTAAGTGAAAGCCCGTTTTATCGGTTTCGTCGAGGGTTTGATGACTACAGCTTACATAAATCAAGTTCTGGAGGAAGCAGTAGGAAAACAAGAAAACGCGCAAAACCCTAGGATAGTCACCACAATTTGATTTTATAACCATCCCAGGTAGATCGGGTACATGGAAAACCAACACCCAAACTATCGGAAACAAAGGACCCACCTGGGTTCATGAGGCGGTACGTAGGAATCCCGCTCTATCTTACTGTAGGGAAATCGGTCGTTGTAGGATGAGAAAGACTTGTATGGATCGGCTGGTCCCTGCTGCTGCAGTTTTTCCTCTTCTGCTTTGTAACAATCTACTTCTGATTGGTCTGAAACACAACGGAAAAAAGACGGACCTTTGTCAGTGAAACTGGTTTGGATTCGATAAACAATCGTGTCATTTTGGGATAGAAAATAACGATAAGCTAAAGGGATATTGAAGAGTTGGTTAAACCCACAGTTCGAAGCAACCAACGGAGGACGTACGAAGTATAATGGGTTAGTTATGCAATTTGCTGTGTTCAAAAAGCCTTAGAAGCCTCGGTAATGTGCGGTAATGAAATGAGAGCGTTATGCGGGAAGGAAATGTCAAAAGTGCCATTGCGAAAATCCTGTTACTGAAAACAAATGGGTACTAAGGCCAATCAGGGAGGTAACAACCGGTGCGAGAAAGCTGAATTCAAAAATTTTACCAGCGTACCTAGACGCGACGCACAAAAAGTCCTTGGATGGTATGGGAACAGTCAACTCACTCAAACAGTTCGAATACTTGCTGTATTCCTTTTCAGGGACAAGGCGCAGCATGGGCTGAAGGACGGAGGCAATCTCCTTGGAAATTGTAAACTTGACGATAACTCGGCCAGTGTCACCGTCCATTCCATTGACCTAGCGGTAGATCAACAAAGAATAGCATGAAGTTGGCAAAGTCCAGTGACTGTAAGGGTCTGGCATGAACAGCTCACAGTGAACATCATGAACACGAACAAGATTTCCCAGTATTTTTGACAAACATAAACAACATACTGTGTTATCCAGCCAAGATCAGCGAGGCAGTTAACTCTTTCTACTTTCCACAGGTATTTTGGGGACAGTGGGACAAGACCGTCAAGACTCTAGCTGCTTCAATCAATACATTACCATGGCGTAGCAACTGGGTGTGAAGAGAGCCGTTTAGGACGGGAACTGCTGTGAGACAAATGCCGATGGGCTACTTTAGGCCGTCTTCATCGAAGTCGGGCGAACTTTGAGCCCCCGAAATACAAATGCGAATACTTTTTTTATCTCAAGCGTCACCAAACTACTTGCGCCGCTTGTGGCGTCAAAAAGACATATCACTGGGGCCGAAAATCGCGTGTATCAGATTGCAGTGTGAGCTGCATTATTGTACGACTGCTAGACTTGGCCACTTTGGATGGAGGATCTGAGATACCTTCAGGACTTTCACCATCGATATCTCATACCTATCGCTGGAAATGGCGAACTTGTAATGAGGTGATCAGCAAATGTTTTCATAAAGCAGAAGGTACTTCACTCATGGGATGTATCCAGCACTGCAACGTAAGGTGGATGGACCACGTGTCGCGCACACCAAATTACCGCCTATCGAGAAGAGGATTGTTTTTCGTGCCTAATTCAGATTTCGGCAGAAATCTAGGGATGGACAGATGACATGAAGGAACGAAAGTTCTCGGTGCTGTTCGCCTTCCAGGATGGGGTCCACATGACCCTCCTTGCGCTCGGCTGGAGACACTGAACGACACGGTAGTTAACCGGTGTCAGTGAAGCTCATGCCGTCAGTTTTTATTCATATTGTCTTACTGAGTGCTGGGGGTGTAGGCACCTCGGATGTTTGTGGTAGGCTAGCCCTAGGACACCATCCCGCTTTTTCTTATTTCCGTTATGTTTTACTCAAATAAACTGACATTGTTGTAAGCCAGTGAAGCACCATTGTTCTCTGGTGATGATGATGAACCCCCCAAAACTAAGCTCTCGTCACTTTGCGTTTGAAAAGGTCCGTCCTTACTGAGTCTCCCTACAGTTCGTCCTGAGTCCTAGATGCACATTTTGAGCAATCATTGTCTCTTTGTTCATCCAGTAAACCGCTATTCAGGGGTTGCGGTTTGGTGTATGATGAACGATAAGAATGCCTCGGCCAGGGGGGGGGTCCGATACATAACATATGTCTCTTCTATATCGGTACATTATCTCCGATTCAA
Organism: Opisthorchis felineus; assembly: GCA_004794785.1. NCBI lineage: Eukaryota > Metazoa > Platyhelminthes > Trematoda > Opisthorchiida > Opisthorchiidae > Opisthorchis > Opisthorchis felineus. Next base: position 629,276 of record SJOL01001804.1, on the reverse strand, counting down.
TTGCGAATGTTCTGTACAAAGAAGTTTACCAGGAAATCATGTTACTCTCTGTGAAAATCAGTCGGTGCCACTCACTAGCTGAACATCTCATCGGTAAAATGCGTCGCCCGCCAACACTACTCAAGTTGGTTCCCTTGTGCACTGTTGCACTTGCAATCGCAGACGCGCAGGCAAATTCGTCGAAGTCAAAAACCTACAATATTTTACGCTCATCGGGGTGGTATCAGTTGACAAAGCCTTGCAGCACAAATGATCCACATTGTTCTATGGGAATAGTGGTTTTAAATGCCGGGGCCTGTCATGTGAACTCCGCGGGTTGACTTAGGCTCCAGCAGAATCTAAACCAAAGGACTCCTCAAGTGTTTTACAAAACGAATATATACAGCTCAGCGTGGAAAGAACGATGAATCGGTTTGCGGTTGAAATCGACCACATCATCATCCAATTACTCCAAATTTCTGTGGTGACATTGCATACCGACGATGACGCTCAATTCGTATCATTCGTCTCATCATCACAAGGTTTGAAACGGCCTAAGTTACAAATGGGGTGATAACGTGATATCTGAAACACAAAGTCTGGATTTCTTTGAAATGTGATTACGTCCATTTTCAACCGGACGGTCGTTCGAGTGTTAGGGAACAAGACCTTGGTGTTAAAGGAGGACTCAAATGAATCCAACTGAGTCTCCCGTTTATGGCATTCTTCAACTGAATGTGCTGCGAAAAGAGCTCCTCATGTTTCAGCTGGTAAAGTATTAGAGATATCGAAGTGTATTCTATTGACAGAACACACTATTCATAAGGTCGTTGAAAATGTTTCGACAGCCCATTAACAACTATGTCCTTTTTGGGGCTTACCAGGTACGTGCATTCCCCGGAGTTTCCATCAGCTTACGTTCTACTTCAAAAGGGACTAGTATGCAATTGGCGGAATACACTCAGTTGCAAACTAACCTGGTGTTGAAGAATATCATAAACGAGAGACTAAGATGGGGTTCAGTTGAATCTCCCGTTAAAACCAAATTGGTGTGCAATTGAGTGTATTGCACCAATTGCGTACAAATTTAATGTCCAAGCAGAACGCAAAGTGGATGGGAACTCAGGGACTGCACATATCCTTTAAGCTACAAAGACGGCGAAATAGGTATTGGGCTGTCGAATGGTTATAAAATGCCTTAGGAGTGGTGTGTCCCATCAAGAAAAGACCTCATTAGGTGTGTTCAATAATCGGAAACTGCTTGGGATTGATTGAGTAGTCATCGTTTCAGAGAGATTTGGTAAACAAATAAATCCACCGATTGTTCACCAAACCCCTCTGGGACCTTATTGAGTGTAGTTTATGAGCGGAGTGGGTGACCAGTGACATGTGTGAATGCTAGCAGCACAACCACGTGAATAGCTAGCCTGAAATGGCAGATGGAATGCTTTCACTAGAAATCCGAATGTAGTTTGAGGCGCCTCAGTTTCTTGTTCCTTCCACCGAACACAACTTCCAAACTGCAATAATCGGATGGGGATGTCATCCAAGCTCCGAACTTGGATTCCAAGGGCAGCCTTCGGAAGTTTTTACCTTTCTCACGGATGAATAAGGCAATGTAAGGGAAATAGCAAAGAGGGACTAATCGAGCCCTTTTTCAAATCTTGCAAGCTTCGATTATATTTAAAATCATACAACTTAAGTCACTCTGGGGAAGTGCTTATGACGGAGCTGTTAAGTTTTGGTTTGGAAATCCGTGGTGTTGGAACAACTTAGCGCCAGTTACCACGAGGATAAAGAGGAAACATGCGGAGGAAATTGAGACTGTTACCATCGGGTATGACTGATAGAATTCACTGAAGCAGATGGATCTGTTGTTAAAAGTGAAACCAAATGCAGAATATTGCGACTGTTCGGACTCCGTTGAGGATTTATAAAATGAAAACGATGCACCAAATAAAACTGAACTTTACAAACATCCGGAGAGGGGAGAAACGTGTTTGAGATTTCCAAAGGCAGGCTAGGCGACCAGGTGCATTTGAGCAGATTACAAGCCATCAGTGATTCTTCAAGAGGTCAAAACATTAAGGAAGCATCGACAACTTTGTACTATTTGCTGAACGCTGACAACATTTTCATCCAATGACTTCGTGATGTATGTGCATGGCCCTAACGTGGCAATAAAATGAAGTTTTCTTTGTCTTGCTGGAACTCGAGATAACTCAGCGGTTAAGACACGAAAGACCGGACCGGAAGCTCGTGGTTTGAACCGAACTTGGGATTTCCGATTATTCCCATCTAGACTTGGGCAACCTGGCATTATCTCAGCTCCCGTACCTCCTTCGAGTTACACGGCATTTATCTGCCGAGAGGAAGCCACAGCTGAACCATTGTTAGTATCGCTATTATTTATTATTTTTAACCTTGTTCGAACATCAGCATATTAGGAAAAAGCGGAAATCGATATTTTCAAATTATGAGAGAGGAACTGAAAAGCCTGAGACTCCAGGTGTCGGTTCTAAACAAAGGGACAATCCACTTTGAGATAACCCGAGGAAATCCAACAGAATCAGATCAAAATTACCGTCCCGTATTTTCCTTTGTATTTCCCCAGTACGGCCTGACAGTGAGCTCCTGTAGTCCATTCCAACTTCTTCTTGGATTCGTCGTTTTCATCCGGCTTCGGCGTTTGTAGGACTCGCGGATCTGCACCCAATCCGAGCCCTTTAGGGCGAATGGGACCGACGGGTTGCCTGTGAAAGTAGCAAGTCAAGAGTAGAATATGTAGCTACCCAGTTGCTGACTTTAAGTCTTCCGGATTGAAGCCCATCCCAGCCAGGGCGGCTAGACCGAACGATTCTACCGGAATCGCCTCGTAGTTTACTTCCTCGGACTGAAAAAGGTAAATATTAAACCGGAGCAACCTACCACATCCGAATCTACAAATGCACTGGGCAGCTGAATACGCAGGTTCGCTTTTGCGTCTGGACCTGAATCACCTCTGGCCTCTAGTCACTCATGACCCCACGATCAAATGGAAACTTACCGGCTGCTAGTTCGTCCAATGCCTGTTGAGTGAGCGCATCCGTTGTGGAAGTCGCTGAACGAGTTGCAGCTTGCATTCGGCTCCGAATCCCATGTTTACTATGAATCAAGGGGATGACTAACTGCGTGGGAGCTGGATTGGTGGAGCTGGGTGAACTCCGTAAGGGAGTGGGAGTGAAAGACCTACTGTATGACATTATCCTCGATGGCGGTAATATATTCGCGTATCTCTTTCTTGTTTATTTGTGTTTCACGCTTCTGTACAGCATTAGCAGGAGCCTGTAATAGTGGTTTCTTTTGCTTGCTGAATGTGAAGGAAAACTTCGGGGCTTCCGCAGACATTACGATAACGTTATATGAGAAGCTGAGGAAAAAGGAAAGTCAAGGTATAACTAGGAGGGGCGAGAGGCTTAAGCCTTATAGTGGCCGAAACGAGGATAACATACAGAAGAGAAATGTATACATGTACCCCTAACAATTGTTAGCATCCCAAAATACCTACAATATCTAGAGGCGTGAAACGCCACACAACCCAAAAAACACCACAGTAACTTCTGAAAGTAAATCGTCCAGGGTCTTTGGTGATTGTGAAAGGTTTCATGTTTTTCAAAATCAGATTTTCTGGTTGAGGAGACTTCCTTGGAAATCTGCCATTCGACCCGAGTAAGTAGAAGGACCAAGACACCTACCAATCCCGTGAGATCGGAAAACCAGGAGTGAGTTAGAGCCATTGATCGCAATCAAATTGCCCAGCTCAGCGAACAAACCAACGATCATCTGCGCTACCTGTGCTCCAACATTCTCCTCAATAGCAGATTCTACTGCCCTCACTACATTCTCATCCATAAGGAGGTGTGTATGCTGCTATTTGGGTTTAGCAACCCTAGAGATGCTCAACATGTAAATTGATTGTAGTGTATGCGTACGGAACTCCGCGATCACTTCAAAATTCTTCCTATCCTGTGTCCGTAAGGTCCATGCGCACCAGAAAACATTGATGTCTCACTGCCATACAACCATGTCAATCTACTTGAATAAGTCTTTATACTGGAAAGAAACGGAACAGAGGGAGCCTAGGGTTAGCCTGCGACAAACACCCGAGGTACCTATACCCCCAGCACGCAGTCAGACAATATGGATAAGAACTGACAGCATGAACGCTACTGACACCGGTTAACCGCCATATCGTTCAGTCTCCAGCCGAGCGCAAGGGGGGTTACGTGGACCCCATCCTGGAAGGCGAACAGCACCAACGACAGTCAAATTTTTCGTAACATCCTTCATTCCCTTCTGCCATGTTAAATTGTGTACATCTATAGGTTTCCACCACTTTCATGAAAAACATCGGTCGTCTCTGCAGGTGGTACGTCAACATACGTAAAACATGGCCCAGTCACCACAAATCTGACAATGGGTACAGTATGGACAGTGGCATCTTATTTTTGTTAGATGCCAGGAGTTTTTGCACGGTCGAATTCAAGCTATCGGGCATGTTTGTTAGATGTCCCATTACTCGACTCAGAAGTGAAACACCCGTCCATCATAGAGACTCAACAATCCCAGATAGGTAGACAGGTTTTGGGAAGCCAGTTTCATGAAACTCACAATTTACTTCAATTTACCTAACCTCATTATCATCTCAACTTACCCCCCCCCCCATATATCTTCATATTAGCCCCACCAATGAGTAAATTTGTGGGCAACTTATCCAGATCGTCTGACTGAGTGCTGGAGGTATAAACCCATCGGATATTTGTGGGGTTTGCCCTAGGTCCCCCTCCCTCCACCATTTCTTCCTACTTTCGATTATAAGGCCCTGTGGAAATAAACTGGCACGGCGTTGAAGCATTAAGTATCCTATTTGGCGTTGATGTCAATGACGATGGTAATGATGATGATGATGATGATGACGGAGTACTCCAAGGAAAACTATCAAGCGGGTGCCCACAGCTTTTAAGGGTATTTCAGTGAACACACTCGGACATCTTACCCGGTAAGAAGCACCCTTTTCGAACCTCACTTAGCACGGGCAGAGCATATAACGACCAAGAAAATTTAGCTAGCAGCATTCTCGTCCTTGGGAACGATTAAGCGCCATGCCCTATAGGGTTTCCAGCCGCGTGTACGAGGAATTATGTGCACCAGCTGGGAAAGTGCGAAGACTCGGTAGCACTCTACTTGACAGCAGCTGTTTTCGTTTCGCATTACCATGCCATGGGTTGCCGAGATGTGACTATAACGGTATATGAGCCTCCACACCACCGCAAGAGGGTAGCAACGGGATAAAAAACCAGTACTGATGGGATGACGAGACCGTGAGCTAGTTTAGAATATACTTCTACCTCTTTCATCACTCGTACTTACATCTGGGACCCGAATGCTGCCGGCTGTCTCTGCAAGCGCATGGCGCTAAACAGGTGCCCAAAAATGTACCTGAACGAATGACGGTTTTGGACATTTATACCGTTCAGCCTTTTACGGCACATAGCGGAAGAAAACAGACTTCGCGTTGCAGAAATAGCATTGTCAACACACGCTGACGAAACTGTACAAACAGTGGTTATTGAAAGCAAGCGCCCCTCCTCGAAGCGAAGAATATAGCATGAATGAGTGGAGGACCGTCCACTAACTTCACTGAACTGTAAATGGCCGTGTAAGCCTCTTCTCATGACATCAGTGATTTTGAGGAGCGCCCCCGCAATTGACATAAAAGACTGTTAGTCCCTTTCGGTAGCCATGAACACACCGAGCATTGACACGTCATAACAATGGTTAATTCACCAGCTCCTTGAATTTTTCGTTTCAGAAAGCCTTGTTAACAATCGGTAGTTTTTAACTGGGAAGCGTTTCGCTTTTGACACAAAAGCTTCAGCAGGCCAAGTGAGCGGATCACCAAGTTGGCCAGGTTTTAAGGCAAACGGAGAACCAATCAGTAAGACCTCTTCAGATTGTCACACTATTTCAGTGTTGAGTGCCAATTAACCGCTCTTGTCGGTTAGTGTGATTGCCAAAATTGATGGGTTGTGGGAGTTTCAAATTAGTTCCGATAGGTTTTGGTTCCTTAATCTTCCACTTCAGGGTGCTTCAATTGATGACTAACCGCAGGTGCCACTGGTAGATTTTCGTTGGTCTTCGTGGGCTTGTGAGTGTTGCGACAATTTAGTTGTGGGGAGGGGAGGTGGGTAAGGTTAAGTGGAATTCATATGATGACTACTCCTCCTGATAATCGCACAACAACACGTGTTAGCTCGACTGATCCAAGACCGTTCTCCACACGCTTACCAGTTCTACGCCTTCTATTCTGTTAACACTGGGATGCTTGGCGATTGCTACCACCTCAGCTATCAGTCTCTGTGACATGGACCGTAGTCCTCGCCTCAAAACCTCAACATTTTCTAAATCTACTTTGTGTCCCGTATCCAATGCGTGTTCCGCAATTGTCGAGTCTTTCAGTAACGCTTGTTATTCATCCGCGTTTCTCGGCGGCCTATTTATTTTTCTCCTATGCGCTCCGATTCTGATGTGAAGTTCCCTAGCCGTCTGTCCTATATAGACCTTAGTGCAGTCGTTACACTCTGGAAAGCTAATCTTATGTTAAAATCTACCGATTGTTTACCAAGATCTTCTGAAACGATGACTTCTCAATCGGTTCCAAACTTTTTCCAATTCCTTAAATCCTTATTCGGAACAAGCTGCTATGTTCGATCCGAGAGGTCACTTCATAGATAGACCCTTGTCGCCAGTGTGATATAAACCCAGAAAGTCTTCCTGTTTGAATTTGGTGACTTCATACCTCAGGTTTACGGAGTGCGCATAAGACAGGAGCGTTACTAAGTTACGCTTTCACTTGAGTACCCCTGGTGCTTGCGGGTAAGGTTTTCTGGGCGATGAAAACGATCCAGGTTAAAGGTACCACAGGTGGTCTTCATGCAGGAGTCAACCCATCTAACACACTGTCTACGCTACTCTTTTCTGAACTCTAAAGCCAAATTTTTCTCTCTATCTGTTTATTGGTAAGTAGCGCACAACCTGCACCAGAAGACTGGACGGACGTGAGACGAGATAAGGAGTAAAGATATACCCAGAGGTATAAAGACGAAAGTTCATCTTTCTCACAAGCGGCTTCGCGAAGCAAGTGGCCGCCGAGGGGACATGGATCAGAAGGTTGTGGACCCTCTCTGTTTTTCAGCTCACAGGCTACGGACAAGAAAAAACACTTTTTATGGCTGTCCTCTTACCCGGGTAAATTAATTATGCGAGATTATATAGATCAGTGGAGGATATCGAGGACATCCGTCTCACGCACGATTTTTTCCTCTGTGGCCTACATCTTAAGCTCACCCATGTATACTAAAGAAGCGAGCTATGTCGATCATCAACGGAAATTTTGCAGAGTGGGCGCGACTACTGACCCATTACAGTAGATAGGGGCAACGGCATACCTTGTACCCAAATGTGAAAAGTTTTGCAAACAAGTCGTGAATTCAGCATGTCACACCCAATTTAACATGTTTTCGGTTTGAATGACGCCCGTCATGAACAACATCAAGGGCTCCACTGAGACTGGTGAGTGCCACATCTAGTAGGCTCCTCGTGTCCAACACAGCCGTCCATTCTTCGCCGTCAGAAGGTTTGTAGTGCATACTTGCAGCATAGTATCTAGTTGTAGTATAAAGTCAAAGTGCCATTCCTTTTACTGTTATTTGATAACTCCCTCTATTATCATTACCTGGAAGGTCAGATTCCTGAAAGTAACCACTGAATGCCCGAAATCTACTGAGACTCTCAACTCCACCAGATGCTGACCAGACAGACAACGCCCCCTCAATATGCAGCGCGTCACAGCCTTGTATCAAAATCAGACAGCGTGAGTCAGCATTGGATCAAGGTCAGATAGTGTCTCTCCAATAAAATAGCTTGAGGTTGTTGTACTTTCGCATTCACACTCTCGCACTCGCTTGTTCGCAATAAAGCTGTTGTGTTCCTTATCGGCGAGTCTCTTTCCGGCACTAGGCACTGGAGCGGGAACAGCAGTCAGATACAACAGATTGGTGAATAATCAGATATAACAGACTGGCGACGCCCGAACCCACGGAACCATGACAATAAATGCTGAAGCTTTGAAAGAAATTCTGCTGCAACAACAAAATCAGTTTGAAGCGGCGCAATTACGTTTGGTGGAAACATTGATGCAGCAGCTTAATATTCGACCACCAAATCCCGCACCAGTTGTAAATTCAGTCGACTCGATCGCCAACAGCATCACGGAGTTCCATTATGACCCTGATGCCGCTCTAACGTTCGATTCGTGGTTCAGACGTTACGAAGATGTTTTCACAGTCGAACTGAAGCCCAAAGATGTCTGGAGGGTGAGTTTATTGCTCAGAAAGCTTGGCACAACAGAACATACACGGTATTCCAACTTCATCTTGCCAAAGAACAGGCGAGACCTCGGTTTTGATAAAACCGTTCAGCAACTCTCAATAATTTTCGGTGAGCGTTCGTCTTTGTTTGATATTCGCTACCAATGTATGAAACTTGTGAAAAAGGAATCCGAAGACATCACATCACTTATGCCGGTAGAGTTAACCTTGAATGCGAACAATTCAAGCTATCTACCATGACGAAAGACCAATTCAAGTGTCTTATTTTCATATGTGGTCTTCAGTCGCATTCAGAAAATGATACCAGAGCGAGACTATTGAACAATGTTGATCAAACTCCCGAGATAACGCTGCAGTCCATTACCCATGAGTGCCAACGCCTTTTGAATCTTAGACACGACACGGCCATGTTGGAAAGACCATTATCCAACCCTGCTTTCAATATTACCACGATGATATCGAGGCAACATTCCGTGGTGGCAAATTCGAACGGAGAAAAGCCTCCGTCAGAATGCTCGCAATGCGGCGAATGGAATTTTGTGTGATTGTGTCCCTATAAAAAATAGAAGTGCTCAGTGTGCAATCGACGTGGGCACAAGGAAAGCCAGTGCCGGACGCGAAAAGCTAGTCGAAAACGCAGTCAAACCCGGAGGTCACGAAGCAGACGGAGCCAGTCAGAACCCCGCTTTAACGCAATACTTGCCACATTTGATAACCAGTTCAATGCTCGTCGCAAGTACGTTACAATCAGAGCAGCTCGATACGGCTTGTGATATTACGATTGTTTCCCGGCGCACCTGGAGAAAGATCGGATCACCGAAATTCAGACCAACTATGAATACCGTCAGAAATGCTTCAGGTGGTAAGCTTCAACTACTTGGTGAATTCGATTGTGGGCTGGAGATAGCAGGCCACCGTGATTGTGGTATTGTCTATATTGCTGCTTGTGAACTTAATCTCCTGGGTATAGACGGGATAGATCGTTTGCATCTTTCAACACTGCCGATCGAAAACTTATGTATATCAAAACCAACCCAAATCTTGAGTGTCTGGGACGAGTAACCCAGTCGATGCCGCGATTCTACGACTACAACAGAAATATGATGACGTTTTCAGCGAAGGTCTTGGATGCTGCTCGAAAGTAAAAGCGGTGCTTCATCTGCGCCCGGACGTCCAGCCAGTTTTCAGACCCAAAAGGCCAGTGCCATACGCGGTTTACCAATCCTCGATGCCGAACTCAAACGCCTTGAAGATGCCGGTGTCCTGCAACCGGTGAGTTACTCCTCATGGGCTGCAGCAATCGTGGTTGTCAAAAAGCCAAGGGGTGTCGTACGTATCTGTGCAGATTACTCTACAGGTTTGAATGATGCCTTGGACAGTCATCACTATCCACTGCCGATATTTTTGCCAAGATAAACGGTGGCACGTATTTTGCAAAGTTGGATCTTTCAGAAGCCTACTTGCAAGTTGAAGTCGCAGAGGAATCCAAACATCTTCTGACGATTAATACGCACTGTGACCTATTCCAGTACACTCGATTGCCATTTGGAGTGAAAACTGAGCCATCCATCTTCCAGCAGATTATGGACACGATGCTGTGTGGTCTGACCGGAGTTGCCGCATACCTTGACGACATCATTGTCATGGAGGCCACTAAAAAAGACCTTCTGTCCCGATTGTACGCCGTCCCTCAGCAGATAAATGACTATGGGTTCCAGCTAAAGACAGAAAAATGTGAGTTCCTCTTGGGTTCTGTGAAATACCTTGGTTTTATTATCGGCAAAAATGGTCGTCGACCCGACACGTCCAATATCGACCCAATTGCGAGAATGCCCCCCACCGTCGAATGTTGCTAAACTACAGCGCCTACCCGCCAATTGCGTCGTTTGCGCGAATCTTTCAACCAGCTTTTGACCAAGGGATGTCGGTGGGATTGGTCACGCGACTGTCAACTTGCATTCATAGAAGTGAAGAGGCTGTTGCAGTCTGAACTTCTACTCACGCACTTCAACCCCCAACTGCCTATCGTTCTCACAAGTGACGCATCGAAACGTGGAGTTGGTGCAGTCATTGCTCACACGTTCCCTGATGGCACGCAAAAGGCGATCGCTCATGCCACAAGGTCGCTGGCTTCAGCTGAACGGAATTACGGTCAGATTGAGAAAGCGCTAACCATCATTTTTGGAGTGAAAACGTTCTACAAAATGCTTTACGGCCGACTCTTCACGCTTGTGACGGATCACAAACCACTGTTGGTTATATTCGGTTCCAAGAAAGGTATCTCGGTCTACACAGTCAACCGTCTACAACGATGGGGAACGATTCTGCTCGGCTACAACTTTACCATAAAGTATGCCTCAACCGAGAAAATTGGACAGGCCGATGCGCTAACGCGCTTAATTGCTTCCCATGAGTTGGAACCAGAAGACACTGTCATAGCAACCGTTGCCGTCGAACCGGAAATCCGTGCTGTGATGTTGGAGACCATGAACCAACTACCCGTGACTTTTGACGCGGTCCGGGATACCACCAAAAATGACAGCATACTACAGAAGGCAATGGAGTACCACCAATCCGGCTGGCCAACAACCTGTCCATCAGGGGAACTCCGGAAACATTTTCGACGAAGGAGTTCATTATCTGTTGTCAGTGGCTGTCTTCTCTTTGGTGACCGAATCGTCATTCCCACCGAACTTCGCCGCCGGGTCTTAGCACAGTTTCACGATGGACATCCAGGGATAAGCCGCATGAAAGCCCTTGCTCGCAGCAATGTTTATTAGCCCGGTATGGATGAGCGCATGCAGCAGATATGTCGGAGTTGTTTCCGTTGCGCAGCTGCCCGGAAGTTACTCAACCGACAGTCGCCGCAGCCTTGGCCACAGCCAGAAAAACCCTGGTCGCGCATCCATGTGGATCTTACAGGACCACTTAACGGACAACGTTTCCTCATCGTTGTCGATGCATTCAGTAAGTGGCCTGAAGTCCTTGTTATGTCTGAGACAACAACGATGGCAACCAACACTAAACTGCGGCGTTTGTTTCCAATATTCGGTACCCCGGAAACTATTGTGTCCGACAATGGTACTCAGTTCACATCCCATCCGTTTGGCGAATTCGTTCGAAGACACGGCATCACATATGTTACTTCTCCACTATTCCATCTCTAGTTCAACGGTCAAGCTGAACGGTTCGTAGACACCTTTAAACGCGCGTTGACAAAAACAGAAGGGGAAGNGCTCAGCGAACAAACCAACGATCATCTGCGCTACCTGTGCTCCAACATTCTCCTCAATAGCAGATTCTACTGCCCTCACTACATTCTCATCCATAAGGAGGTGTGTATGCTGCTATTTGGGTTTAGCAACCCTAGAGATGCTCAACATGTAAATTGATTGTAGTGTATGCGTACGGAACTCCGCGATCACTTCAAAATTCTTCCTATCCTGTGTCCGTAAGGTCCATGCGCACCAGAAAACATTGATGTCTCACTGCCATACAACCATGTCAATCTACTTGAATAAGTCTTTATACTGGAAAGAAACGGAACAGAGGGAGCCTAGGGTTAGCCTGCGACAAACACCCGAGGTACCTATACCCCCAGCACGCAGTCAGACAATATGGATAAGAACTGACAGCATGAACGCTACTGACACCGGTTAACCGCCATATCGTTCAGTCTCCAGCCGAGCGCAAGGGGGGTTACGTGGACCCCATCCTGGAAGGCGAACAGCACCAACGACAGTCAAATTTTTCGTAACATCCTTCATTCCCTTCTGCCATGTTAAATTGTGTACATCTATAGGTTTCCACCACTTTCATGAAAAACATCGGTCGTCTCTGCAGGTGGTACGTCAACATACGTAAAACATGGCCCAGTCACCACAAATCTGACAATGGGTACAGTATGGACAGTGGCATCTTATTTTTGTTAGATGCCAGGAGTTTTTGCACGGTCGAATTCAAGCTATCGGGCATGTTTGTTAGATGTCCCATTACTCGACTCAGAAGTGAAACACCCGTCCATCATAGAGACTCAACAATCCCAGATAGGTAGACAGGTTTTGGGAAGCCAGTTTCATGAAACTCACAATTTACTTCAATTTACCTAACCTCATTATCATCTCAACTTACCCCCCCCCCCATATATCTTCATATTAGCCCCACCAATGAGTAAATTTGTGGGCAACTTATCCAGATCGTCTGACTGAGTGCTGGAGGTATAAACCCATCGGATATTTGTGGGGTTTGCCCTAGGTCCCCCTCCCTCCACCATTTCTTCCTACTTTCGATTATAAGGCCCTGTGGAAATAAACTGGCACGGCGTTGAAGCATTAAGTATCCTATTTGGCGTTGATGTCAATGACGATGGTAATGATGATGATGATGATGATGACGGAGTACTCCAAGGAAAACTATCAAGCGGGTGCCCACAGCTTTTAAGGGTATTTCAGTGAACACACTCGGACATCTTACCCGGTAAGAAGCACCCTTTTCGAACCTCACTTAGCACGGGCAGAGCATATAACGACCAAGAAAATTTAGCTAGCAGCATTCTCGTCCTTGGGAACGATTAAGCGCCATGCCCTATAGGGTTTCCAGCCGCGTGTACGAGGAATTATGTGCACCAGCTGGGAAAGTGCGAAGACTCGGTAGCACTCTACTTGACAGCAGCTGTTTTCGTTTCGCATTACCATGCCATGGGTTGCCGAGATGTGACTATAACGGTATATGAGCCTCCACACCACCGCAAGAGGGTAGCAACGGGATAAAAAACCAGTACTGATGGGATGACGAGACCGTGAGCTAGTTTAGAATATACTTCTACCTCTTTCATCACTCGTACTTACATCTGGGACCCGAATGCTGCCGGCTGTCTCTGCAAGCGCATGGCGCTAAACAGGTGCCCAAAAATGTACCTGAACGAATGACGGTTTTGGACATTTATACCGTTCAGCCTTTTACGGCACATAGCGGAAGAAAACAGACTTCGCGTTGCAGAAATAGCATTGTCAACACACGCTGACGAAACTGTACAAACAGTGGTTATTGAAAGCAAGCGCCCCTCCTCGAAGCGAAGAATATAGCATGAATGAGTGGAGGACCGTCCACTAACTTCACTGAACTGTAAATGGCCGTGTAAGCCTCTTCTCATGACATCAGTGATTTTGAGGAGCGCCCCCGCAATTGACATAAAAGACTGTTAGTCCCTTTCGGTAGCCATGAACACACCGAGCATTGACACGTCATAACAATGGTTAATTCACCAGCTCCTTGAATTTTTCGTTTCAGAAAGCCTTGTTAACAATCGGTAGTTTTTAACTGGGAAGCGTTTCGCTTTTGACACAAAAGCTTCAGCAGGCCAAGTGAGCGGATCACCAAGTTGGCCAGGTTTTAAGGCAAACGGAGAACCAATCAGTAAGACCTCTTCAGATTGTCACACTATTTCAGTGTTGAGTGCCAATTAACCGCTCTTGTCGGTTAGTGTGATTGCCAAAATTGATGGGTTGTGGGAGTTTCAAATTAGTTCCGATAGGTTTTGGTTCCTTAATCTTCCACTTCAGGGTGCTTCAATTGATGACTAACCGCAGGTGCCACTGGTAGATTTTCGTTGGTCTTCGTGGGCTTGTGAGTGTTGCGACAATTTAGTTGTGGGGAGGGGAGGTGGGTAAGGTTAAGTGGAATTCATATGATGACTACTCCTCCTGATAATCGCACAACAACACGTGTTAGCTCGACTGATCCAAGACCGTTCTCCACACGCTTACCAGTTCTACGCCTTCTATTCTGTTAACACTGGGATGCTTGGCGATTGCTACCACCTCAGCTATCAGTCTCTGTGACATGGACCGTAGTCCTCGCCTCAAAACCTCAACATTTTCTAAATCTACTTTGTGTCCCGTATCCAATGCGTGTTCCGCAATTGTCGAGTCTTTCAGTAACGCTAGTTATTCATCCGCGTTTCTCGGCGGCCTATTTATTTTTCTCCTATGCGCTCCGATTCTGATGTGAAGTTCCCTAGCCGTCTGTCCTATATAGACCTTAGTGCAGTCGTTACACTCTGGAAAGCTAATCTTATGTTAAAATCTACCGATTGTTTACCAAGATCTTCTGAAACGATGACTTCTCAATCGGTTCCAAACTTTTTCCAATTCCTTAAATCCTTATTCGGAACAAGCTGCTATGCTCGATCCGAGAGGTCACTTCATAGATAGACCCTTGTCGCCAGTGTGATATAAACCCAGAAAGTCTTCCTGTTTGAATTTGGTGACTTCATACCTCAGGTTTACGGAGTGCGCATAAGACAGGAGCGTTACTAAGTTACGCTTTCACTTGAGTACCCCTGGTGCTTGCGGGTAAGGTTTTCTGGGCGATGAAAACGATCCAGGTTAAAGGTACCACAGGTGGTCTTCATGCAGGAGTCAACCCATCTAACACACTGTCTACGCTACTCTTTTCTGAACTCTAAAGCCAAATTTTTCTCTCTATCTGTTTATTGGTAAGTAGCGCACAACCTGCACCAGAAGACTGGACGGACGTGAGACGAGATAAGGAGTAAAGATATACCCAGAGGTATAAAGACGAAAGTTCATCTTTCTCACAAGCGGCTTCGCGAAGCAAGTGGCCGCCGAGGGGACATGGATCAGAAGGTTGTGGACCCTCTCTGTTTTTCAGCTCACAGGCTACGGACAAGAAAAAACACTTTTTATGGCTGTCCTCTTACCCGGGTAAATTAATTATGCGAGATTATATAGATCAGTGGAGGATATCGAGGACATCCGTCTCACGCACGATTTTTTCCTCTGTGGCCTACATCTTAAGCTCACCCATGTATACTAAAGAAGCGAGCTATGTCGATCATCAACGGAAATTTTGCAGAGTGGGCGCGACTACTGACCCATTACAGTAGATAGGGGCAACGGCATACCTTGTACCCAAATGTGAAAAGTTTTGCAAACAAGTCGTGAATTCAGCATGTCACACCCATTTTAACATGTTTTCGGTTTGAATGACGCCCGTCATGAACAACATCAAGGGCTCCACTGAGACTGGTGAGTGCCACATCTAGTAGGCTCCTCGTGTCCAACACAGCCGTCCATTCTTCGCCGTCAGAAGGTTTGTAGTGCATACTTGCAGCATAGTATCTAGTTGTAGTATAAAGTCAAAGTGCCATTCCTTTTACTGTTATTTGATAACTCCCTCTATTATCATTACCTGGAAGGTCAGATTCCTGAAAGTAACCACTGAATGCCCGAAATCTACTGAGACTCTCAACTCCACCAGATGCTGACCAGACAGACAACGCCCCCTCAATATGCAGCGCGTCACAGCCTTGTATCAAAGCCAGACAGCGTGAATCAGCATTGGATCAAGGTCAGATAGTGTCTCTCCAATAAAATAGCTTGAGGTTGTTGTACTTTCGCATTCACACTCTCGCACTCGCTTGTTCGCAATAAAGCTGTTGTGTTCCTTATCGGCGAGTCTCTTTCCGGCACTAGGCACTGGAGCGGGAACAGCAGTCAGATACAACAGATTGGTGAAT
>SJOL01001804.1:558364-600118 GCA_004794785.1 Opisthorchis felineus | reverse complement strand
TTAAGAAGTCAGCTTTGAAAATGACTTGGTTGAATGCCAGCTTTGGCTGACTGTAGCCACCGGTGGTAAGCGTAACGTGCCACCCCCTTTTGCCACACTCGGCCACCGGTGGCGTGTTTACTGGGACTCTTCCTTCATATATGATTCTGATACCAAGATTGCCGATCCCATGAATCGTGCATTCCCTGATAATATCGAGACGAGAACTGGAAAGATAAGCAGAGAGAACAGTTTTGCTGGATCACACTGGTTATAGGAAAAATTCTGGGCAGTTCGTTGTAAGCCCCTACGCAGTTGGTGGTGTCTGAAGAAACAGCATGTTCGCCCTTTTTTGGCTAAGCATACATAAACAACTGGACCATAGACACAGACAAAACCGAGAAAAACTTCGATGTTTGACGATGTTATGCATGATGCTGATTGGGCAAAAGCTTGACCAATGATTCTCCTACCTGGACGGACTCTTGCTAGATGCTATCGGGTTTGTGCCTAACGTGATGAGACTGGGCATCGCAATATAGTTAAATTAAGTGATCGCTTTGCGATAGACGAAGATTGGTTAAGGCCGCCTGAAAGGATACACCACTGCCTTTATTGGCGCCTGGGGAAGCTCATCTTGCTCGGCAGCCCAAAGACTTTTTGAAGCGGTTGAACGTATTAGAGCCTCATCAGCCGAGGTAAGATCTGCGCCCACTGAAATTGCCTTCAACTAAATGAGTCGAATGAAAGGAATAAGTACAGATTCCTATGACCAACCTAACCGTTGTTAAAAATACCTTACCTTGCTATACATATACTAAATATATAACATACCCCGTTACCGTTTTTATCCTCAATAAGCCCATCAGGAGCTGGTTTCCCTGGTCGCGTCTTGCGGACGCTAGGTAGAACGGCTGTGCATACTCTGCCTCAAACTTCTGTTACAGAGTTACAGTTGGTGGCCGGCGCAGTGTAGTGAAACCTCTACTATTATGGTTGCGCCCTCGGTCAAAATTAAACTTAGCACCAAACCGCACCCTGTATGAAATGAGGCGGCTTAAGTGCATCTCAAACCCTACAGCTAAAGGGACCGTATGTTAATGCTTGTGGTGGATACAAGAGTGGTCAGGATTCCGATAAAAACGGTACTTCAAGGGGTCAGTGTCAATGTTGGGTGGTTCACAGGTAGGTGGTAGGAGGTATAGAAAACGACCGGGTTCTATTTTGGCCGGTGTCAGACGACAGTCACAGGGACTGCCTGTTGCACGTACCTAGTCGAGCATGGGTTACTCGCCTCGGGGGGATGAGACCTGTAACAACACCAGCGAATGTGGATGCGGTGGGTGTGGAAACAGATGGGATTTGCGGCTGACAGCAGTTAGATAAAAAAGGTTCCGCGAAATCAATTATTGTACATGCGTCTTGCCTCCGGGTTAAACAAGTGCATCAAAATGCCGCGAATGTACAGTTGTCTAGCGACTGGTTCAATGAGTTGAACACTGCGGGATGCAGTATAGGCTGGAAAAAGGAGTATGATCAATCAGGAGGGTGACACGTGTGTGCACTGATGCCCAGTTAGTCACCGTTCTCTGTGGTTTGCCGACTGAGCTGAAACGAAAATTGCCGATCGGGCGGGGTGGGGGAACTTTGGTGAAGGACGATGAAAGCGATGAGACTCTAGTATTTGTATGATGTCTCTTATTTTTATGACACTGCCCAACTTCCGAGCAATCCTTGGTGCCCACAACTCCCCTCAGCCATACTTTCCTTCTGACTGTACAATCATGATCATGCCTGACAGTATGCCACCCACTAGTTGGGAATAAACAATAATATTATTATCCACCCCGCCGTTAGCGGCGAGTTCAAGTTCATCAACCAAGTTCATCTCAAAACACTTCTGTCCATGTAGCGCGAACAAGTTGCTTTTGAACAAATCTATTACCATGGAGCCCAAGCTTAGACAGGCGAACAATTACCGTATTCAAACGAAGTGCTTGGTCCTGGAGCCTGACCTCAGAACAACAGTAGCTGGTGTATGGCCTCCACAGTGGTCCGATTTTTAGAAGCCAGATTGATATACCTTTTCCATTTTCAAAATATATGCTCCCAGAAAGCTGATTTATAGAACTTATCTACTGACAAACTGCGCAAAAGAAACTCCGGAAATGCAGCACGGGCATCTTTCAGGGTTGCTGAATGGATTTCTGCGGTAGGCAGGCAGTCTGGTCTGCAGTCTCTCGGAATCTATCCACCGGCGAGTTGATCAGTCAGTCGGTCAGTCGGACAGTTAGGCAGTCAGTCAGTCAGTTACTTGGTCGGGCAGCCAAGAGGTTCTTCGTCAGCCTTTTGAACTTCAGTTTAAGTTGTAGGGTAGTAAGCGACGTGGCCTCAACGGAATTCCTCCGGGCGTCTCATAAAATGGACTGTGATAACTATCCTGAAACATGCCCAATAAAAGGCGCTATCGAGGCTTCCTAGGACAGCAATGCATTCAAGAAACGGAGGACACCAGCTCACTATGGAAACAGGAATGACAGTTGAAGTGTCCGTGCGTGCCCACTACTCCCGCGGCATGCCTGTCCCGATTCACCCTGATGTTGGTCTCTGAAGAACTCGAACCACAAACCAAATGATAGCACAGGAAGCATCAAACGATGCTAGGAACTACCAGAAAAAATATCCCGACAGCATGTACAAATTTCGGCAAGGCCTTGGGAAAAGTGAACCCTGTCACACCACCACCAGGGCTACATAACCCATGCTGAAAGCATTCGTCAGCCGAAGACATTTGGATGTGAGAAGCGCGGACTCACTCGCAAGCGGTATGGGCTACCGGCGAGTTACCTCCGGGCACCTTGTTTTGCTGCCGTTCAACATCTACATCAGCTGTCTGCTACACCACCAAGACTCTCCGTTGGTGCCAATTTTTAAGGATCCGGAGGTGTAAAATTTGATAGAAAATCGACGGGGGCTAATTTAGTTAATTATTTTATTTTTATTTTGTTTATTTTTTATTTTTCTTTTCTTTTGTGTAATTTTATTTCTATACATTCGAATGTGCCTTTTCTGGATAAAACTGCTACTTGCACATACACTAGAAAGATCAATTCCAAATTCTGGATTTATGTAGTCTATGGCTCCCGCGAATAACTCAGCAACAAGGATTCGCCTGAACATGTCAACAGTCATTACTTTCGGTCCAAATCGGCCAACGTTTAACCAACTTTTAATGTGCTGCGATGAACAACTATTAACCACGTCATAGATGAAGTCTCCCGGATTTAGCTTTCCTCCCATATGTCTGTTTCCCACCATGTTCCAACTTTAGTGATTTAAGCAAGCTCTAAGTTATGTATTACCCACAAGTTTGGAGGTGGAGCCATCACCTTCGTTATGCTTCTTTTTTCGGCAACATACCGGTAGCTATCTGGGAGGAGCACCGCCATATTTTGGACGGCCAGTCGGCGAAGCTAGAATTCAGCTGTGCCGAATTTTCCTCACATTCAACAAGGGCGCTGGAGAAGGCTTTGTTGCCCATGTATTTGCGGAGAATGCCGCTAAGCCATGATAAGATATGCGTGCAAACACGCACTCATGAACCAACCTAACGGGCTGCCTGTGGAAGTGAAACGGGTCACCAAATACACTGGTGCAGACATTTCGCTTTTCACGCGTTCTTGACTCCATTATTTCAAAGTTCACATTCTGCTCAAATAGGATTTGATATGTTAACTGAATATGTATTGCTAGATGAACGCCTTCCGCAGAAACGCACCAGCGTCATCAAAAACGTGTTCGTGTTCATCTGGTGACCTACGTGGACGCGGTGGATTCTGTTTGGAAGGCCATAGGGCTGCATACACGATGTTTCACCAACGATCTACGCTTCACGTTGAATGGTCCGAAATGGTCCAACCTAGGCTCTGCAACGAGAAGCCATCCTGTTGTTTGTTTTTCTGGAAATGACAACGACCATAAATACCCACCAATTACCGCATTCCATCCTGGACACCCTGTGACTGCTAGTGCGCGGTTTTACGGAAGCTCTATCGCAGTTAAAATACGCAAGGTGCCTTGCAAGTGCGGAGGCTTCTGACAATCAGATCAGTAGCCTGGAGCATACCGGGCAGCATCCACCCCTCGTTAATCATCCTCCTATGCGAATCCCGGAGGATGGAGCGCGGCCAAGGCTCTGAAGTCATTTTGCTGAGTCACCATGATAACAGGAGCGATGTGGTTTCTGCAGGCGCTATGAAACATGGAGGGGACGCACGACCACATGGGGAGCACGCAGTGAAGCTTACAGCGAAGCGCAGGCATTGAAGGGCCCCTGCAAAGTACGATGATCGCTGTACCATGTATTTAAGTTCTATGCGTAAAGCGACGCCTTCAGTTCGAAAAACGGAAGCACGAGGCGAATTACTAATGATCCCCAATGGCGTCGGACGTAGCACCAATCCTTGTCGGGTTCTATCGGTGATATGAATGTGGGATTACTGTAAGCTACCAATGCGTATTCTGGCGAATCGTTTAGCGGTTAAGCCAGGAAGCCGATTAGATAAGAACCCCCAACTACTAAACGTTTCCGCTGATGAGTTGGGAGCTTACAAATCGTAGCACGGGGATAGTCATAAAAAAGCACTCAGTGCATATGACACTCTCAACAGCGGGGATGAGGTTGAAGATGAAGGGGTTCAGGGTCCTAAGTCGGGAGCCTGGATGGAGGAAATCGTGCTGAGCTGGTGCAGGGTATCTGAATAAGTAGTCAACTGAGCAAAGATCTGTCACAATTTGCGCTTAGTGCATGTTAGATTCCTTGGGCGTGAGTTTTTCAGATGGCTAGTATGTTTTCGAGTAGTTATCCGGATGTGTCTACTGCCCACTTTGTAGTGTGATGTTTTGTAGCTTTCTTTTGCTTCCAATATTACATTACGTATTTCGTCAATTGCATAAACGTTTTTTGTTTTGAATACGAAAACTACAAAACGCGCTTTTGTACAATTTACACACAATACAAACGTGGTCATGTGCTTCGACTTTCTCTTCTGATTTCGCTCGCGCTTACAGCGGTCTTTCTCGAGCTTCGTGTACTAACTCTGGCATCAAAAAATTTCAGACTATCTTCGTATTTTATTATATGTGAGAAATGTTCAAAAGAAGACCCTTGGGCAGCCATAAATGGATTATTATTTATTCGCTGACCTGGACCAAAGAAGAACTATTACAAAGAGAACAGTTCTTAGTGAGCCTGTTCCATTTGACCCTCTTTATTACTGTATACTCCATCTGGCGTTGTTATTTTTATCTCAGTGCCACACACTCCTGATAAAGTAGCCTTTTGGGTAGCCGGACCACTACAGTAGACAGGGTGGAAAACCGAGGAGAGGACATCCGGAAAATAGGAAAAAAGGCAGAATTGTATGGGAGGGCTGGAACCTCAGTACATCATTTGATGATTTTTGGATGGATGCTGTCCGGATAAGGAGAATCGTTCGAGGAAAATGGTGAATCTTGACAACTGGCGGATAGGGAATGCAATTTTTTCAAGTTAATCCGGCCGGTCAGCTGCGGCTGTAGATGAGTAGTCGCTATAAGAATCAGGGTATAGCACAGCCGTGTAGATGCTTATGAAGGCTTGAGGCGCATATACGTGTGCCAAAAAGAAGGGGCGCTGGATTTCATACAGAGTGATTAGCGTTCGGTCTACTCTAGGTGTCAATGGGCCGCCGGAATAAGTGTGTTGAGGAAGCCTAAATTAGGCCTGTTACTCGTGTCTGGCTTAGCCTTCTACGTTCTTCCACTGCGAAGGTACAACCCGTCGGAGGGTGAAGTAGGCTTCGAAATCCTCATCATAGCTAGTCTTGCAGTAGCGATCGTCCAGAATTCTTCTTCGGTTGAGCAGCCTGCGTCAGGAGAAGCTATTTTTTTTATTTTAGGGGCGTATGTTGGGATGAAACTTTTGCATGCTTAGGGGATGTGGAAGAGCATATCGTTCGCCAAGTCACTGGCGAGGGATTTTTCAGGATCAAACAGTTCCCCGACCCGAGGCTGCTCTTTATTCTGATGTAGCCACCAGATTTGGATTTGAAAAACGGGGCACTGCAGACGCCGTGTTGTTGAGACAGGTCAACGATTAGATGGTTAGCTGGTTATCTGCAGTCTTCATCGGTTGAACTATCTCGCATTTTTAGATGGTAGACCGCGTTACCATTAACGTGCTTCCTTGAATTGAACTAACCTTGGCGTCTCTATTGTAAACTAAGAGGGCACCAGTTTCGTTTTCTCTAACGTAGGGCGCGGCGCTCTATGGCGATGAACAAACTGGCGCTCTTATTGGTCGCTTTCGGATGCAGTAACAGAGAGCGCACTTTCCAAAGGGTCTGGTCGCACAAAATTGAGGAAAGAGCAACTGGGGCACTTGTGCGGGAATCCGCCCGACTTTGTGGATTTTCATTGTTATCAGGGATAATTAGAGATGTCAATGTCTTTATGGGTGTGAGGAGCGGTGGGGCCAATAAAATAACAATGCCAGAAAATTCACTTCCAGGGACACCAGAACCATTTCGCACGGTTATGCTGTAGCTACAACAGCTCTCTAGTTCATCGGACACGTTTTCGCCTGGAGCCTAAGGTGGGCAATTTCAGAACCACCTTAGTAAACCAACACTTACATAAAGGACAACATTTTACTTTAATCAACTAGGTTCCTTCAGGTGATAGGTGTCCATACTTTGTACTTACTAGTGTACAAATGTAGCACAATACAGCTTCCTACGATCCAAATGACCTTCTTTGAAAGTGGATTTCTAAGATGAGACATCTGTCCGCCGAAAATCTTAAGTGGGTGCCTACCGGCCAATCATCTGTTCAATTTCAGTTTGATCAGCTGCTGAAGGAACTGACACTTTGAGTTCTATGAGTAACTCCAGAAAGGTGTGGCTGCAAGGGTTTGTGACGAGCCTACAATATACTGTAGGCAAATGGCTGACCACCTCTCTTACAGTACTCTGGATTTGGCGTCTAAAACAGCTCGTTTTCAGCAAGCTGTGTTTCAGCATGCGCAATGCATGACCAAAACACCGTAGCTTTTTGTGCTGGACGCATTATTTGGTTGAAGTCCCAGTCACACAATCGAAGAGCTGTGAGATAATCGTACAGCTCTTCACAGCGAACCATTTTAAGTAACGTAAATAGCTCTACTACACGGTTTGGCATGGACTTCACACCTGCAATGTGTAAAGTGCTGCTACAATCTTGGGTGGGGTCAAACCCAAACCTCATGCTTGCAGATGAGCCAGTCGATGTGGAATGTAAACTTGTTTATCCGGGGAGTTGTATAAGTTCCGGTGGTCTGGCTAGAGGTGAGATTACTTCTCGAATCGGGAAGGCCAGGGCAGCTTTTTCCAACCTGGGACACCTATGGCTCCGACCTGATGTCAGTTTGTCTGTCGAGGGCAGAATTTACAATGCGGCCGTGAGATTCATACTGCTTTATGGATCAGAGACGTGGTCTCTACGCGCAGAGGACATACGAAAAATGTCAGTGTTTGAACATCGGTGTCTCCGAAGCACTGGCAGGAACATGGGATTAGTAATGCTGAGGTACGCCAGATGGTCCTATGAAAAAGGA
Source organism: Opisthorchis felineus (assembly GCA_004794785.1). Lineage (NCBI taxonomy): Eukaryota > Metazoa > Platyhelminthes > Trematoda > Opisthorchiida > Opisthorchiidae > Opisthorchis > Opisthorchis felineus. The sequence continues at coordinate 592,506 of SJOL01001804.1, read as the reverse complement.
ACTCTCCCGCGATTGATGAATTACTCACAATTCATAGGTTCCGCTGGTTAGGACAACAGTCCGCATGCCAGAAGACCGTCTACCTCGCAGAGCTCTGTTCGTCCAGCCCTATGTTGAGTGGGAGCGACCGACAGGTGGACAGTGTATGACCTGGCAACGAAGTATGAAAACACTAACCAGTAAACTGAATCGGATCGACAGCTATCGCCTCCCTGGATGGATACCCCGGGACTCAACTCACCAATGGTTAATGACACTGACGGAAATGGTCCAATCGCGCAGTCAGTGGTGCTGGTGTATCAAAGATATAGCCTTCAATGCGTAACCACCCAATTCCCGAACTAGCTGAACATGCCATCGCCTTCAAGGCTTGGCTGTATGTACCATACTCTCCCACTTTCCGGTGATTGAAACTGTAGCAGCTGGAACCATTGCGTCTATGGTACACGGTTTATAGATGATAAATTGAATTCAATTGGATTGCACAACCGAACACTTGTTACCTAATTGTCTCGTTGCTGATTTGGTGGCGTCAGCTTGCGCAAGTTATGATTCTGAGAGAACGGTCTTCGAAGGCCTGAGGACGTCTAAGTTAGGCTGCTCGTATTGATGATTTCTCACAACCATACAACAAAACAACCCTACAGTAGCCTGATATACACACCCTTCGAGATTGAGGGATATACCACTTTGACGCCATATGTGTCGCAAACGCGACGAGCCTTGCAGGTTTGTGCATTAACTTCATCTGTCACACTACACTCGGAACTAAGGTGAGAGGTAAAACGCTCCAAAACTTCGAGTGCCACTGCTTGGATTGTAAGTAGCATATTCAGTGGCTGCATGTCCAGAATCATGACCTTAGACTTTGTGGGTGCAAAGCGCATGCCAAGGGACGCGATGAATTTGGTCAATTCATCCAAAAACCTACGCCTTTCTCTCCCCTTCGAAGACGAGAACGATGTCGTGTGCATATTCCAGATCGGCAAGGTTTTCGTCAGCAGTTATTTTAACATCAGGGTTTTTAATACTTTCCGGCGTCCGTATCATTACCTCGTCTGTCATGAAATTAAATAGGAATGAAGATAGTGGGCATTCTTGACGGACTTCACTCTGTGTACGGAAGCTTTTGGAGAACTCTCCGCATACTCTTGCATTCCCGGAAGTCTGAGAATATAAAGAACTTATTTTGCTCACAAACCTCCCGGGCATTCCTTGCTGAGAGGGTGTGTTAAGGAGAACAGAGCGGTCAGCTGAGTCAAATGCACCTTGGAAATCCAAGAACACTAAAATTGTGGGTCAGTGATGCGTATTGCATTGTTCTAATGGCTGGCGGAGTGTGAAGATATGGTCAATTTAAGCCATGCCAGACCGAAATCCTTCCCGCAGCTCCCGAATCAATGTTTCACGGACAATCATAAGGCGACGAAAGTCAAGCGAGGCCAACGATCTAGTTACGATTAGGGTCAAGCTGATTTCTCGTGATTACCATACTCACTACGAGCCCCTTTCTTGAAAATGGAAGGTATAACCTGTTCCCCCAGCCTGTGACAGTGACCTTTTACCAAATGGAGTCGAACAGATGAGAGAGCGCTGACTGCGGACTTCACCCCCACTCTTGAACAATGCTTGTGATAGGTCATCCGGATCAGCAGGTCGGTCGTGCTTGAGAGGATATATGCCGTCATAGACCTCCGAGGCCATAGGAGGTTCCAGGTTTACCGCGCAGGGCTCAAGTGCTGCTCGAGAATTCGATTGAATGGCAGCTGGTAGCCATGAGAATTGTCGTTCAAAGAACTCGGCCCAGATGTCGAGGTGTCCTTCATTGAAGATGATCGTGTCGGGTTGATCTTTAATGATTTCACTCAGGCGGTTGCCGGGGTCCGGTTGCACGGATCAATCGAAATAATCCTAGGGCATTCCGGGTATTCTGAGCCCCTTCCACTTCCTTGGTCTCTCATGTCTTCCAGGGTTCACGGGCAGCGAACATGCTAAGTTTCACTTGGCGTCTGATAACTCATCGGTTTATGTTCGGGACTGGTAGGAGAATTTCTGTGAGATCCAAGCGGCGCCACCGTCCTGTCTGGTATCCCGTATTTGAATGGACCTGATAGTGCTGTGCCACAGGCGGAACTTGCTGTCACTTTATATCCATATTGCCTTGATTAGTATCTGGAGATGTAGGCACCTCGGAATGATTGTGGTATGCTGACACTAAGTGCCTTCTCTATCAAATTTTATTCTTTTCTTCAGAATAAGGCTTTGAAACAAATCATGGTTATGCGACAGCGAAGCATTAGTATTGAACAATGATGATGATGATGATGAACCATGGTATAACAGCTGCTGCATATGGAATAAAGGGGTCTTGGCGGCATCACTATGGTGTAGTGGGTTTTCGGCTGGCGTGGATTTTTGCAAGCGAACCCGAACACATGCCAAAGTGATCTATCAGTTGGACACGCACCGCATGTATCCTACCAACATCTATAGTAGAAAACTTTCCACTTTGAACCATTGATGGTGAACTGTTCGGGGATGTAGGCATTGAAGTGGCAACGTGAAATGAAAGCGGCTACTGTTAAATTAGGTTGTTATATTTTCGCGCCCTCCTGGGTGGGATGGGAAGGTTCTTTCCGTGCCTGCTTGGGAACCCTACAGCACCTGCACACAACTGATTCCAATTGCGAGTCTCCTGTCACTTTCTAGCAGGACTGCCTAGCTAATTTTTTCGTCGTGTGGGCCTGTGTTGAGCGAGGCTCGAAAAAGTTGCCGGTCAGTTCCATCGGTAACATATTGCTTCAAAGATGCCCAGATGTATAAATTTTAATGTTTATGGAAGGTGTAGGCACCCTATTCTCGGCTACTCTCCATGAGGGTACGGGGCTTTTTTGCAACAGGCTCCTCTTCTTTTCACTCTTTATTAAGATTTTACTTCCCCATGATGTTATCACAGTCAAGCACTAATTTTCCGCTGCTGGTGTGTTGTTTTCCATTGTGATAGAATCCGATAGCCGGCTGTGTTCTCCAACCTTCCTGCTAGTTTACAATCTGCATTTGGATGTGGATATGATGTGACGCTACTGGTCGTGGTTCGAACCCGGGCCTTGCTAATTGATTGCCTCTGTCTAGATGCCCGTGAGACACTTGCCTTCGGTTCACGAAAAGAACCTGTGCTTTAGAGTTGCTGTTCACGGCATGGCGTATTGTGCAAATTTCGGCAACGTCAGCGACCCCTGTCTACAGACTTAACAATCCACACTGATTGCTAAGGTGTACGGTGCATTTGACCACTTATATAAATGCGTCTGGATAAGCCTCAATCTTTGTGTGGCTACCGAGGTCATCGTGCCCTAGGCTGTTGTGCTGTACAGTACCGCACTATATAGTGCACGGTACAGTAACCAGACGGGAACTCTTTACCGACGGTACTTCGGAATTCTTGGTAGTATTTAAAAAAGATGATCGTTCAGCTATAATGCCCTTTCAGTGCCTAGCTGCCATGCCACCAGAAGGAAGCACGATGGCTGGGATACTGCCCGGTTACCCAAGCCTAGACAGGAGAAGTCGAGATGCAGAGGTCGGGTTCGAACCACGGACCTTCCGGTCAGTAAATTCGCGCTCTAACCACTGATTCATCTCGCCCCTGATAGTATTTGAAATGTCCGTGCATGATTTTCGGGGTTCAGCAGCCAGATCGAATCTCGACCGTCGAAGTTCTCAACGGAATCGAGTGCCCCCCCGATATACAATCACATGTTCTTGGTAAAGCTCGTAGAGCGACTGTCCGGTAAACGCATTTAGAACGATCGGTTGGTAGGTGCAGCTCGAATCTGAGGACGGCTGAAGTCCCGATAGTATGACAGTCTTCGGGTAGGTTTGAAAAACTGCATTTTCATCCGCAGATCTTGAGAAAATCTGACTGTTACCAGAATGACCGGAGGAGCTGCTGTGTGTAAATTCTTGGAGATATGCGAGGAACGGAACAACCTAGTGACCGAACGCAAGCGGATGTTTCGAATCGACTTCGAGTAAAACCACTGCTGCATGGACCTCTGCAAGACCTGTTGCACGGCATCCATTCACCGAAAGGGCGTCATGGTAATTAGTGCACGCTATCGCATGTCTATTGTATACTGAACACTTGTTATGATTTTGACCAACGAGATGAATCGGCGCAACTGAGAAGACTTGAGCGTCCAAAATGGGTCTTTATTCAGTTTGGAATAGACGAACGGTAACTGCAACAAGAACAAAGGGGAAAAGCTATTATGGTAATAAAGATAGGGCTGAGTATGATGAGTAATGACACTACGCTCACATAAATCTGCTCCAGCTGCATCAAAACTCAGTGCATTTATAGTAAAACCCCTAAATAGCGTGGTAAAGAGCTTTAGCTCAACAAATATACTTACTTGCTTACCAATTTTGTTCTCAAGAGAGAACCACTCGAAACCCAGCTGGGTCCCTCGTTTATGATGTTCTTCAGCTGAACGTGTTGCTCAAAAGGCCGGCTCGTGTTTTAGTTGGTACGGCACTTGAGATATCACATTACATTTTCATAAAGGTAACTACTAACAAGATTGCTGAAAGCTCTTCGATGGCCCACGACCGGTTTCACCCTTATTGGGGCTCATCAAGATAAGACTAAATTACATAACCACTTTCAGGCGCAAATGGCGCTACCTCATTGGGAAGTTCGGAAAGGCAGTTCTGTCGATCTACGCCGCCAGGACACTTACTAGGTCGTCGTCCTAGTCGTCTGGAGAGCCATTGACACCGCTAAAAGTGTCAGCACTTCTCATGCCCGGACGTGTTAACTCAGGTTCATCCAGCGTGTGTTGGTCTAATACTGGTAACACCTACCTCGCTTCTCAGAGATCAAGAGTTCAAGAACATGCACCACTGATTAGTTGTGCCAAGTGCGAGACTGGAATCCATTGATTTCTCTCTTTGATGTGGATCAATCGGACTAACCACATGAACACAGGAGGAGGACTGTTCAAACCAGAGTCGGCTAGTCATTTGTTAGGAAACAGAACGTAATGCTATTCTGACCTCCTTTACACTCCTTCCATGTGGAAAACCGAGGATTATTTGATGACAATGACTGCTTTATGTATCCGTGCGTGTGACCAGCAGTGATCACTAATCCCATGCCCCAAGTTTGTTCCTCGATTAATTTCGTCCGAATTCTGTTCCAGTTGTTCAGAACTTTTGGACAACGTCCACAGGAAATTCTCATCTTCATCGATAGCACAATAGCAATGTAAAGCACTGGTGCCGCTTTTAATGTATGTCTGCCGCATAGAGAGAAGGGTATAAGTCTTTCGTGCGACACTTAAGTTGCGCGGCGTTTCGGACGCGAGGTAACTGTCGTAAGTGCTTTCCAGCACACTGAGGGGTTCGATGGGAGAATATATCATATTGCCTGATATTTTACCGAAAGTTCACAAGGGGATGTTAATGCTTGTTGACTACGGAAATCCGTTCAAAACCCAACTGTCTGACACTTTTTTGATATTAAATGCCGACACACATAAGCTCGAAATAATTTTTTTCCTCAAATAGGTCTGGGATGCCTTCAACCCCGGTGAATGTTCGAAATTCCATCATTTTGTTTGCCAAGTTGTTAAAGAAATGCGGATTTTCTGAATACTTGCCCGAAAATTTCCGGCTCGCCAAATTTGATGATCCACGCAGCAAAGATAGTATGTTGCGCCTACTGTATGAAGTTGTCTACTTCTCTCAGTACGGTCACATCGATGACGTGGCTCACGAAGGATTCAAGCGGTTTTCCTCTTCCGATGTGCTTACCTATGCTTACAAGAGACTTCAAAATCTCGGATATCCCTGCCTGTCTACTTCCAACAAACTAGGATCTTCCAGAGAGCTGTTACTGGCTGCCGCATGGGTATTCAGTCAATGCAATATTATGAGCCAGATTGAGCGCCAACTTCTTGGCTCATTTGACCCCATTGAGTTGCGGTGCGTTACGACACCACATTTTGAGAAGTCTACGTCACATCTATCTTTGTGGCAGCTTGATTGGTTGTTGGGGCGCGGTCGCTTTCTGCAAAAACAGCTGTATCAACAAAGGATGGGCATAATCAAAGGCTATCTGCATTCGAGAGGGAAATCACATTTGAGCCCTTTACAGTGTTTACCTGTCGAAAATCCTGACTTACTCCAAGCCGAAGCCGAAAAAATTAAGGTGAAGAGAAGCTATCTTGAGTTGTTGAAGCTCTGGCAAGCTGAGAGTGTGATTTTCTGGCGGTGGATACAGTCGGTCGCAAAAGAGCGAACATCGGATCACTCCGTTCCGACGGCATCTCCCAGCAAACTGTCGTTGGCGCGGTCCAGTTTATTGCAGTGCTTGTCAGCACATATCAACCTGGCAAAGGTAGCTGGCGTACCTCAAAGACCCGATTTGCCCTTTGGTGCTGACCAACAACCGTTTCCTAGTCTGCTTACGCAAATTGACGATAATCTCAAGGTTTGCAATCTGCAGCTCTTAAGTGCCGAAACGCTGTGTCCATCCTTTATTTCTCCTCTCTTGTTCCATTATGATATACAGACTTCAGACAAGAACTCTAAAGCCACGTCTCGGCCTGGTTGTCTATCGCTGTCAGAAGAAAATGCAAAATTAACCTCACTTTTACAGACTTGCAGAAGACAGTTTAATGATATAACGAAAGAACTTTCCGAGCAGCTACAAGAGTTTGCCAAGCATAACATGTCCGATGTATTATTTTTGTTTTCAATGGCTAGTTGTACAGAATAGTTTCCACCGATCTTTTGGAGGCGTATTTTGATTTTTTTTTCCAATCGATGGTGCAAATAAACCTTTAGCTTTAATCAAGAATTCTTTTTTGCGTTTCCAAACCTGTTGCTGTTCTTTTCGCGCTTCGTGGTAAATTAGTCGTTACGAACGTTGATGCGACCGTTTAGTCAGTGTTCGTGTTTATTGTAGCTTTGTCAGTTTTGGGCCGTAATCATTATCCAACAGAAGGTTACCGCGTATGGTTCATGACTTGTTGCCCACGAGCCGGCCTACTTCTCCACTTTAATAATAACGATGTGCCATTCTGTTTACCCATAGGGCTTCAAAGTCCCACGCATCATCTAGGATAACATCTGAAGTATGCACCAAAAGTCTCACCGATAAATACATCGGGTTTTTTTAGTGCAAACCTTTAGCCGGAAGCTAGTAGAAATGTGGTCTGTCTAATTTTCAGTTTTCTACGTCGGTTTCAAGCTGACGCATCTTTGGGTACGTTACAGCCTTTTGTGATAAGGAGCAACCACAACTTTGGTAGTGAGTGTTACCGCAGTAAATTAGTCGAAGATGGTGTTTTAATAACTTGCTTATAATAGAGAGGATTAGTTACAAAAGCTTCGGAGCCGGAAACCCTCCACATACATGCGGTTACAGTCGACGTCATGTCCTCTTTGCATGCACCCAGCCTGCTGCCTTTTATAACTATTTAGCCGATCTTATCACGTCACATTACTACCATGTGTCTGTTATTGGGTTTCTCGTAACCATCTGTGACTAGGATCGGAGACATAAATATGCATGTATTATGTAGATACGATCTTGAAGAGTTGCGGTTTACTTGAGTTGTCACTATCCCCCACCTGGCTGGAACTTTCTTCAGTCTGCTTACTGACGATAAAGCTCCAGGGAAAGTCACAGTAGTACTTATAAACATTTTGATGGTCCGGCAGTGTTCAAATACCCTTTGTAAGCAAACCTAGAAAAAGCGTCAATAACGGCTGAATCCGATTTAAAGCGTCTACAACATTGGTGAAACAAAAAACACCATGGAAAAAGACCAGGGGCAGAAAAACATCAGTTATTTGGTCCCGATGAGAGCGTTTGGGGAATGAGGTGACAATAAGACAGGGGCATTAAAGGGTCTGGAGCGAGAACTCTTCTTGTCTCTGCCGTTCCATGGACCTAGCCCTACTCCAGACAGATAAGGAATCCGCGCTTGAAATCTTCGGTTTACGGAATTGAGCCGTGCAGCTCCGATTCTAGTATTTATAGATGTAGACTTGAAGTGTGAACCTTGTGTCCTGCAGCTAGCAAGAAATAAATTTAATGTTTCCTTCAGTCAATTGTGATTCCATCCTTGTAGGGTTTCGTTGTGTTTAGTTTCGCTTTTTGTTTTCACATATAATCAGCCCAATGCAAATGATGCATCTTTTCGGTGCTGATTCAATTTTGGACCGGGATCGGCTAGCACTGGCTGTCTATCTGGCTCGTCGTGATGTCGCTCAGTTGGTCTCAGGAACAGGCATGCAGCCAGCGAAAGATAAGAAAACCAAAACCCTCGTTCAGCGACCCTCCATCTCGACAAAATCAACCACACAAAGCCGAGTAAGCTGTTTTTCGTTGGTCCTGCAGGGCATTACTTTTATACGGAATTGATGTTTTTTTCTGTGGCAGACTTCCGATTCACAGATTGTCACAATGTGCAGGTGATGAAAAATTTAGGAATGCGGCCACGTAAGTGCTGTTGTGCAAAATTCCGAACTAATTTTTGCAGGACGATTGGAGGGCTCACTGCTCATTGTATGAGGCTGGTACGCAGGTTCGGTGTAGGTATTGTCAGCTTGTCATTTGCCATGCGGGATGCCTGTTTCGCTAACTAAGCTCGACGATGAATGTCGAAATAGCGAAGTTAGCCGAGCTAGATTGATGCTTGTCGCTGTGCATCAGTGAGTCAGACTTCAAACCTCGTACTATCTGGGGATCCTCAAGCAGGTATTTTCAGTGATCTTTCATGTACCAGGTTTGGTCAATGCTCACCGTCGTATTGATGAACAACAACACCATTGAAATACTCGTTCACAGGCCTTTAGTTGAACATTTCTCATCCTTTGGGGCATTGGCATCTAGAGTACCGACGTGTCCCACCGATTGGCCTCACAGCACTAAGTTACGCCGTTTTCGATCTGGGGATGATTCAGATACTAGGAAGATATATCAGTGTCAGTACAGGCTGCTATACAGACCAATTACCACTGGATATACCCTACTCAGTTTTATAAGAATCCTCACGATCCGATGAACTTTCTTTTTGTTACTTAGTATGTGACGGCTTCACACGATCATGTTGGATGTTTATCAGCATAGTTGTTCGTGCTTCACTAGTGTGGGACAACTAATCGGGTGCGCATCAAGATGTTGCCTTGAAGAGCTGATTGGCATAAATCCACCGGCCGTGGAAACTGATATACAAATGCCATTAGTTTCGTGAAAATTATGATAGCGAAAATACAACGTCCAAACACACGTAGCGAGAAATGAAGAGACATTCCAAGGTTTTCGATTAGCTATCTAACATACTTTTTGTGGGGCTTAACAGCTTGCTGTTGCACGACTTACGGAACGGAGTAGTTTTCCACCGATTCATTGGTCAGGCAAATGTTTACTCAAAGGAGCTTTTGTAAGGTCTATTGAAAGTGATCAGCGGGGCTTCCGCAGATGTCCTGTATACAACAGCCGACCTGAACTCTGTTTGCTTTTATCAGCACTGTGGTGGTACATTGTTTCATGTGCAATCGTAGTATTGCTGAGGAATCTTCAGCTTCTTTCCACCTCGTTTTCGTTTGATATGGATCATTATTTGGAAGTTTTCTACAAAGGAGCACGTAATATGAAGTGGAGTTGACAACTTTGCCTTCCAAACTGGCAATTTTGCTCCATCCTAGGCTTTTCTGTGGGGCAGTTACTATTTTAAACCAGCCCACCCTCAGCCGTTTCTTTTAGGCAAATTAGGCAATTTATAAATTTAGATGGATCCTTGACTGTGTGCAACTAGGCCCATAACGTTTCCACTCCTTTCCATATCTGCGACTTTTCGTAGGTTACTGTTCGTCCATGTTCAGCAGAACATACCCTAGTTCCTGACTGTGCCAACGAGCCGCTCCGAGTAGAATCTGTTGGATTGACTTCATCTACCGCGATCTCACATGGTGTCCCTCAAGAAAAGCGTCCCGAACATCCACCGGAGTCACTTCCTGCTCGTGGCACTTCTCCACCGACCCGTGACCTTGATTCATGCAACACCCCCCATCGAACACGTCCTCTACATGCTCCCACTGAAAAACAGCTACAATGCGCTAAGGTTGGTTGATATGATCTTGGTATACTATAGATAATCTCACACTGATTTTTCAAATGCGTTTTTACAAACCCACTTTCCATGACTGAAGTTGCATTAGGCAGAGCTTCTGAGTGTGCTGCTGATTAGCAAACATTTTTTGCTGAAGGTACCAAAATATTTCCTCAGTGGGAATATGACTCACAATTTCCCCATCTTGTTGACGAAAATTCAGTTGTTCGCAGCTGCTTTCAACAGTGCTTGTCAGATGGACTTCTTTGGTTCACCTATCCACTAACTTTGCGCAAAATAGGTACACATACAATTCCCCCGTTCAAGGAGGACCACCGTAAGTGAAAATTAAAACCTGTCAATCCAGGAAGGTTGGTCTCTGTGATTAGGTCTTCTGCCCCTATTTTTACTTGTTATATTTTACTTGTTAAATACTTGTTATAGTTAGGCATATCATCGACGTGGTATAGTATTGGCACTTCCTTTGGGTTGGACCTCGTTCAGCCAAATTAAACTCGGCTGTGAGAATACCAACAAATGCCACCGAGATTTGTTGTCTGTCACCAGTGAATGAGCTACCGCGTTGTCACTGCTTTCCATCTGTCCGGAAGAGTGTTGTTTTCTGTGCTTAATTAGGACTGGCGGAAGCCTAGATGTGGACAGAATACGATATGACAGAAGCGAATGAAGAATGCTACAAAAGGTTTGGGTGCTGTTGATGTTATTCTTCTTCTACGATCGGGCCTTGGTGTGTTTGGCTGAAGATATTGAATGATATGGTGGCTAACCAATGCCAAAGACGTCTATCCCAATTGTCTGACTGGGTGTTGGGGTGTAGGCATCTCGGATGTTTGTTGTAGGCCAGCCCGAAGTCCCCCTCCCCGTTCCTTTTTCCTTTCTACTATAGGGCTTTATTCAAATGAATTGACTTGGCTGTGTGGCACTGAAGCACCTGTCTTCTCCTATGATGCTGACAGTCGCAGCATTGCTTAGGACTTTGGACAATCTACCCTTTCCCCTTTAATCACATGAATTCCTATCAAAATATTTATACAATACTTAGGACAAGGCGTATGGTCACTAGAATCGATATTTCGGAGAGGCAGTTCAGTGAAGCGAACTACAAACGAATTATTGATTTGTGCATGTTCTGGTTGTTCACAGGTTTTGAGATGTTCTAGCAATTTGTGTGCTGATACGCGGCGTCCAGTTATACACAAATGCCACGGAATCAACCGGAAAATGTAGCAAACTGGAGACAGGTACAGCAGAATCAAGCGACCGGGCGAGGTGGCTCAGTGGTTAGAATGCGAATTTACTGACCGGAAGGTCCGTGGTTCGAACCCGACCTCTACCTCTCGACTTCTCTTGTCTAGGCTTGGGCAACCGGGCAGTATCCCAGCCCTCGTGCTTCCTTCTGGTGGCGTGGCAGCTAGGCGCTGAAAGGTTGTTACAGCTGAACGATTATTTATTATTTTTTTATATCATAGAATCAAGCGATTATATTATATTAGGGTCGTTTTCAGGGCGTACTGCGTCGGAAAAGTGGTCTCTGGAGGGGGGTCTAGATGGGGTGGACTTCCATTACTAGAAAAGCGCTGGCTTTGAGGAGGGGTCTCGCTTGGTGCATCAGATGAATGTACCTGTATGACAGTCGTTGATTTCTGTCATCCTAGTCGTTGCAAATCTCTCAAACCCGATCTAAGTAATTATCCCGAAGAGTGTGAGGAAGAGTATTCTATTGTGACAACAAGAACTCCTAAGGACCTGATCGGAGAATAGTTTAACGTTAAGCAGTGACTAGTTTTGAGGATTCCTTTATTTCCTGGACTAAGCGAACAGCGACAGCCTGCACTCAAAACAAGTCAGTGACGAGGCATAATTTCAGCTCAGTTTAATAGCTAAAAGCCATGTACCAAAGGTACATTGGTGCCAGCCACCACACTTTCGGTCGCTGGAAAATGGGAGAGCGTGGGATATATTGCCTGGCCTTGGGGGCGATTACATGATAAGTTATTGCGGGAAATTGAGAAGCTACACAGTGGAAGCAGCAGCCTTGATGCATGAGCGTGATTGAGCCATGTCTGCCAATATTTTTAACCCTTGATAAGTTATGTCCCGAGGTCTCCATCCAGAGAGGTAGCAGTCGTCAACCCGACTGAGTTTACTGGTTACTGTTCTCATAGTTCGTTATCAGGTCACAGATTGATGAAGCGTTGTAGCAGACAAACTGGAACTGCTAGTTTTTACCTCCTATTGTTTTCTTTCCCACAGGATTCCCATCTACGTCAGCTACAGGCGAAAATTGCTCGCTATTCTTCTGCACTGGCAGATCTACGAATACGACCGACTGAAACTACCAGGACACGTCCTGAAACCAATGGTACCGAACCGGTGATGCGACAACCACCCGTAAGACCGAGAAACAGTCTCTCGCTGCGTCCTGCCCCTAGAAAATCCCGTTCAGCGTCATTTCTGCAGCAGAACGTTGTGCCTCTAGGGTTCAAAATGCATTCCCGGCCAAACTCATTCCGACCGGGTATTTCAAGCTGGCGAAGTAACCACGGTCGATCAGTTTCGGAGACACATAGAAAGTCTGCTGTCCCATCCAAGCAGCAGAAAATTCGTGAGCAGGTGGACGCATTGTGGGCTGAAGCCCGACAGTCCTTAAGTGTGGTTGATAGCGAAGTGGTCGTCCTCGAACCAGATCAGGAAAACCCTATTCAGGTATGCGGAACTTGTTTTGTTTTCCTTTTGTCGTACAGCTTGTCCTATAAGGTGATTATCTTAAAATGCGGCAATACGACAGAATATACCATCGGGGTTCGCGGACGCAGCTTTCTATCGTTTTCACTGGACCGTTGCCGGTAATTTCAAAGGTTGCTCGACTAGACAAGTTTACACTTTCGAGAACTGGCTCGTTTATATACACACCGTCGTACAGTCTAGGCCTTCTGAGTTAAGTTTGCCTTTCAAAGCAGCTTGTTAGGTCTACACAGATGTATACAAATATATATCAAAAACGGGATCGTTTAGTGGATATTTGGTCTTTTCTGGGAGTAGCCTTTCTTCGGAGGATCTCACACTAGGTTATGGCCTACTTGGAAAGCTATTGTGGACTCTTCAGTGGTTTGTTTTCGAACCGGTCCCTCTTGAGGGCTAATGCCCTCAGTAAACAGTAATCTGTTTACGTGTTTTCACCTACTTCTGAATAGGTTGGAATGCCAGTAGAATTTGTACTTTTTGCTAACTCGCGTTGAATTTTAACTCGGCAACTCTTGATGCCTCTGGTTACTAATTAGTTGCTCCGCTAGCTGAGTCAATGTAGCCATTACCGCGTCATTCTTTTTATTTCCGTTCTGTTTATGAGCTTACGCTTCCTAGCACTGTTCCTATTTTCTGTTCTTTATACTGGCTTCATTGACAGTATATACGTCTGTCACATTCTGAAATCGGACTATGTTCCCAGAGGTGAAATCACGGGCTGTGATCTATTCTGTGAGAATAACTTAAACAAATGCGGACTGGTTGCACCAGCTTGACTTGAGGCACGTGTGTTTAGAAACCCAACCTATTAATGGCCCTCTCAATAGCTGAAAAATAATGGAATATGGCTTTTCTGAATTGTTTCCACTCTCCCGTTATCTCTAATGCTTGCCAAATCCGACGTGAACAGCACTTCTTCCATGAAACTACTCCTATTGATGTCTTGTTTTCCTCGTCATGGATAGAACCTGAACGACATTCCTCCCGTCAATGCTTCCCCATACGTTATTCCCGGAGAAACCCAGAAGGAAAACAGCCAGCTCGGTACAAAGCACGCTCGTTTCCACACTGAGTCACCGAAAAAAATAGAACGTCTTAAGACTACTCATCATTCAGGTAAGTAGTCCTAGCGTTACGGTAATGTGTGTCTGAACCCGTCCAGTATGCATGTTAATTATCTTCCACCCCAGCCCTTCTGCTTCATGAAGGATTCTTTCATTTTTCAACTAGTCATAGTTCTAAACTAGCGCTTATTCCATAAACAATGAACACAGGTGCCATATCTTTAATTCCGTTCCTCGCATTGGACCAACCGTTCATCCGTTTTCTTCCCCAGACTTCGAGAAAGACCACTATTTTGTAGTCAGTGTAATTTCAATGAGGGCCTTATTCAACTGTGCAGTCAGCAAGCACTTGGAAGATTGTTTAAACTTCACATAAAGAATGGCTGAATGGATGCCCAGAACCCCTCATATCTGGCAATGTCCGGAATCGTCCGCACGCGTTGTAGGTTTATAGTCTTACCTGCCATAAATACTACTTATCACGATTCTACAGTCATTTAAATGGTCAGGCGAATCCAGTTCCAGCGCGCGGCAGTTTCGAAAGATATCTTTTTTGAATTTCTTCCGTTGGTTTCGCTCTTCACTGCTGACTTATTCTTTTTCATATTTATTGTTTTTCTATAGAATTCATTCATGGATTTGTGAACTGTGTGCTGAAAATTATTCCGTATCATAGGCACAAATTCCTTCTTTACTGGGCCCCACTTCTCCTACCTACTTTTCATAAATCCTTCGTGGATTTCCCAACTATTCTTTATTTTAGGTTTGTCATCCATTAGATATGGAGCCAGAACATCAATACTCGTATCCATTAGCCTTAATTACTCCTGTACTACATCCAACGCAGTATAACTTGACTCCTTCGCTGGTTCTTTCCAGTCAGACCGAGCACAAAGAAAGAGCAAAGCAAGGAAGTCACCAATGGTGTGCCACTTTCAGTGGATGATGTTCTCAATCAACTGGACGAAGCGGAGGCCGAGGAAAACTCGATACGTCATCGCTGGGCCCATCTGTCTTTTGGTCTTGACCGAGGACGACGACCGTCAGTAAAAAAAGAATACGACTTCTCTGACGCTTCCGTCACCACTCCTCGGTGAGTACTACTACTACACTGTCGCTGATTAGGGTGAGGATAAACTGCAATTGCATCTATCTGACCGTGGCGATTGTCGTGTTGTAGCTTACAGAAATTAGCTTCGGACAAAGGATGGGTCGATCTTATACATGTGATGCCGCAAGCGCTACTCGGAAGCGATTTTCTGCCGACCGATATGCTCAGTTTTGTAGTGTGCGCTGTGTACAATATTAGGGTTTAGTTACTTTTAACTGTCACCTTTCGCACGACGTACTGATTAGTCTGTTCTTGCATCTTATCCTTCTGGGCCTTTCGAAGCACCAACACAGGACGTAATGGGCCGTCGTGAAGCTTTCGTGTATCATCGTTGGACATTTTATCTAGAGAGGAGAATTTTCGACTTCGTCCTTGGAACCTTTGTTTGATACACTTCTGCTTTGAAGAGTTATTTGTTTGTACAAATCACTTGTGATATATGAACATCAGGACGGGATGGTAGACGGCTGACGCTGTCAGTCTAGAAAAAAACACTATCAAACTCATGGAAGCTTGGCGTGGTCTGTTACTCCAGGCTTCTTAGTTGGAATGTCAACCATTCACTCCAGCAAGCAAACGTGACCATACAAACTCCGGGAGTAGGTCGTTCTTCTCTCTCTCTCTCTCATACCATATCAGGGTATCACTATGCAACATACAGACATTAACTCGGTCCACGATTTCTTGTTCGGCAGCACAGCGTCTACATTGTTCCTCACTTGGGTATGGATCTGGTGGCTTAATCCATCTTCACTTTCAAGACTGTTTTTTTCTGTTTTAGGTGTCGATCGTGCATCCACACCTACCCTACTTTATGTGTTTCACAGTTTTACGCAAACGACTCTTATTCTTTTGTTTTTCAACTTTTGGTTCAAATTCAACCCCGCATGATGTCACAAACACATTTTGATGGAGATTTCGTCCTGTAAGTGAAATCAGTGTATGCTGAAAGCCGAAAAGCACTGTGCAGCTGTTTCATCCGTATTAGAGCTCGTCAGCAGTGCGCATCTCACGAAACTTCAGAGATTCTCGAATCCAAAACCTCCCAGTTAGCAGTTTGAACATTTAGCCATTCAACCACGAGCGGATGATCAGCAGTGCAATTAACCCGCGCTTCCATCTGGGAGGTTGTCACTCAAGGAGCCAGTCAATATGTGTGACGTGGATCCCGTGATTGATGGGTGAGCGGCATAACTTCTCTAACTGCGAGGTCAATCACACTGTTGGTCAGTCGCTCGTGGCTGAACGGCTAAGTGTTCGACCACTAGCCGGAAGGTTGCGGGTTCAAAACTCTGAGTTTCGTGAGATGCGTACTGCTGATTATTCCCAACAAGGATGAGATAGTTGTACAATGTTTCTAAGTTTTCAGCGTAGATTGGCTTCACTTACAGGATGAGGTCTCAGCTGAAAATCCCCAAATCTCCCCACACTACCAGCTAATGTATTTGTCGTCTCTGTCGATCAACAGAGGGCGATGCTGCGTCCGCTGTTTTTTAATTATTGAATCTAAACCACGAACAGATACTTCAGTTCGATCCCACGGCCAAACTTTGCAATTTCGGTGACTCCAGTAAGCGCAATAAGCAGTGGCCCATATTCCCCCCCCCAAACACAGATGTGTGTCATCCAGCTTATCTGTCATGACGTCCGAAGGAAGCACGAGGGATGAGATACTATCAGATAGCGCAAGTCTTCAGACTGAACTCCTTCCTTCCCATCCTTTCTGACACCCAGCCCCTCCGAAGCTTCCGAAACCTTCACTTTAGGAAAGGCAGATATCTCTATCCGAATTTTTGCATCAGACTCCCCGGTTTCTCCAACCAACTCTGTGCCAGACTACCTGTCTTTTTTGATATCTTACCTGTCATCTGATCCCCTGCCAAGTAAAGTTATACATCTTGTCGACACTGTCTCCATGACCTATTATTTACAAACACGTTCCCACTGCTACCACCATGGGATGTGTTCTCATGCTATCCATCTTCGCCCATCCAGCTACTTGTGTAACGGTGGGTACTACTGGTGACGCATGCGAGTAGTATGTGTGCTCTCGTAACTTTCCCTTGATCTAATGGAAGGTGGGATTTATTACGGAATTTGTGGAACTACTTTGCAGTTTTTGCTTGCAATTGTGCGATAGTCAATGAATATCCAGGAGAGTTCAAGAAGACGCGTTCGATAAGGAGATGGATATTCCGTTTTTTTTTAAAAACAACGTGCAAATGAGAGTTTAACCTTCCCGTCCAATAGTCTGTAACCGTTTAGTTGGCGTTTTTCTAATAAACAACTCTGCAGCGAAGGGCTTTCCTCCTTACACTTGTGCAAATTTTATGCGACTAATGGCAGAATAGCCGGCCTAGAAGTCTCGGTGCTGGAGAGGGGTTTTTAAGTCGAGATGACGAGGTGCTTTTTACAATGTCCTTTGCACTCATCCTTTGATTTTCGAGGAGGAACGGTGCAGCTGCGGCTGTGTAGAAAAATTGTCCAGGAACTCACTCTAATGGGGTCATAACATGAATTTCACACTACTGCACAAAAACAGTGAAGTGGGTCTCTTCGACAGAGATCGTTCTAAAATAGTCGCTCCAGGTAGCGGACCCTATAGAGGAATTTCACTACGCATCACACCCTTGGTTGATGTTTTAATTCACTTCATTCTACTCACATCGCTGATTGTCTCATTTTTTCACAGACCAATATTAATCCCCAATCGGCCTGAAGCTCAATCAGGGCGACGCCAGAACACCCTTCTGAAGAAAACAGCAGAGGGCCGTCTGAGTCCGCCCGGAAGCACGCCCATTGTATTCACAAAGGTAATCTTTTCGTCTTTTAAAACTTTCTCAGCCAGTAAACCGGTCAAATGTACTTTTTGTGAATCTGGTACTTGTGGCCCGTTATCTGCAAAACTGAACTACTGACTATCTTATCTTATATTTAACTGGATTGGGTGGCAAACACTGTCGTACATCGAAAGATATCCGGTGTATGCTGCTTCCCCTCTCGATAAAACACGAACAAAGTTTCTCAGACTGGCACCACACGCATTCAATATGGCTGAGTTGTCGGGCATAATTGGAGATACCAATCAGGGTGATTAGAAATACAGAGGCTCACTGTGCGACCTTCCACCATGCGCTTCAAATAATTGTGTAGTGTGAAATGAGCCACGAGAGGTGAAAATGGAAGTGTCTTTTAAACAAGATGAGCATATCTTACTGGAAACCACTGAATTCACTGGCAATTTTGCTGTTTCGTCATTTTTGCTAACCTATATCGTTCAGTAAATCTTGTCAATGACAGTCGATAAATCACGATGGATCATTCGGCTGGATTGACCCTGTGGGTTGATTGATCAAGCAGTTAGTGGTTCTAATATGTTTGACAGTTCCAGTTCTGCCGTAAATTAATAGGTACCCTCTTATTTTCTGAGATAAGTGCCAAGTCGCACGACCCATTTAGTTCGCGGAGAATTCACAAACAAATGAGTAGACAGTTGGATGGGTATAAGACTAGCGTGACCTCTTACCACCTGATCGATGATCACGCCAGTCGAATAATTCGACGTAATCCATAGAGTCCCACGAAATCAATCAAAAGTTTCTCGCGAACGATTCCTGTCCGCATTTAAGTTCCCGGAAAATAGCTCAGTACTGCTTCTCCTCTTGAATATCTCGAGTTATTTTTAGGCCTCTGCAATAGTCTGTACTTTTCCGTATTTTTAGACTGTCCCGGACGCTACGTACGCAAGTAAGAGAACGCAGTCACCTCTGAAAGCCCAAGATTCAAGTTACTTCGCGAATTCGCGATTTACTCTCAGATTACCAACACAGCTTCACCGAAAACTCTTGCTGGAATCCGCTAGGCGCCACAGGCACTTTGTTATGGTGTGCGAACAACGCAACATACTTACAGCCGAGGATTGTAAAAATGTACATCCCGCACGTGTTTGTGAATGGCTGGCCGATGAACTTGTTGATCAGTTGCTCAGTGAAGTCGTGGAAGATATTGAACGAGAGACATCAGAATTAGTAGAGGAAATCGTCGAAGGGGAGTTACACACCGAAGCCCATGATTCAACATTGACAACACACAGCAACGTGAGCGATTTGGACGATGGTCATTTGCCTACCGGTACACCACTTCCAGGGATGGGGAATCAATTAGCGATTGTTGAGACCAGTGAACCAAAACCTCATTTCACGCCACGGTCGGATCTGTCGTCTACACACACTCCCATGAAAAACTCACTGCAGCAATTTAGAGATGAGCTCACAGTGCTCACTTCCTCAAAAGAACGCCAATCGACGAAGGCGGGTCCTACGCAATACAGCCTCGAGTTTGATGAATCCGCAACTGGTCAGAATTGTTCTACGATCCATTCTTCCTATCAGGCTGATGCCGCACGAATCTCAGACGGTCATTTTAATGAGTCACGCTCATTGTCTTCGGCCACACTGATTGCGACTCAGGCCTTACACCAAGCATGTGAAAGTATGGATGATCTTACTGACCGCATTATTGACAGTCCCTTGCCATCGCAATAATGTCGTCGGACGATCAATTCATTATCGTGATTTCCCCAACTAATTTGCATCCTTGTGATCGAAAACGAGAAGCGTTTTGGTGTCTTTGGCTTCATAACATAGACATCTTCGTTTCTGTCTATTTCTTCCTCCATGCATGCTCGTTACTTACTACGGTTTTACTCGATTTCGAACTGGATATCATGTATTTGAAGGATACAGTGTGTACAACTGTGATATCTTAGTTGTTTTTCTTTTCTATCCAACAGGCAACCAGCTAAACATGGACACCTAAATTGACCCACAAGTGTTGTGTATAAAAAGTAGTTTAGAAAGCAACTGAGAATCGTACTGAACGCAAACTTCCACCAACTAACACGGGCTGTAGTTCATCCGATAATGATGGGTGCGCGTGGCAGCTCTCGAAAAATAATTTAGGACAGAATTCCGCAACGCAACCACCAATATCAATGGAACCTCTATAATATTGGCTATGGCCTTGCACTATTTCACATTTCAGCGAACAACTGCTCCGATTTTTTCAAGGACGGAAATGATGGCAAGCTGTTAGCGCTTGTTCGTACTTCAATTTACTTCATGTTACTCGTGCTCTTCAAGTAGCATACAGTTTGTCACGCGCTGTCGTGACTGCGGCGACTGTTGGAATCCACCTGACAGCCACCAGTTCCCCGTGCTAGAATGAATCGGTTTCATGGGTGCCCGCGCCGTGACTGCCAAAGAATTGCCGCCAGAGGCCAGGTTCGCACAATTTGTGACGCTGTTTAGACTCAAGGAAAGGATAGTATATTAACGGTACCGATCAAGGTGTTATGTATCCCCTAAGACGATATTGCTATCTCGAGAATAATGAAGGGATCAGGGCCAGTTCACATACCTCGTTTTTAGGTTTTAAGGTAGGATGATCACATTACTGCTGTTTTGGTCGTTGTGGTAGTTGTTTTGGGTTGGGTTGGATATGCCCAAGCAATATTCTCCAACCATCAAATTAGATCTTTCGCGGAGGCGTCGAATTTTCGGGAAACAGTACACATCAGTAGAAACAGAACTGAAGTTAGTGGATACCTTCCTAGAGTGGCTAAGTTTCACAGTAACCTTCTTTTCAAGCTGATTTCATTCTTTTTATATGAAGTTCCCATGAACAGCAGGAAGATCCACCTTGCTTCGTCGATATGGACTTTCTTAGTACAGATATCATTCAGCCTTAAATAAAAAAGTACGAAGCATAAGCGCTGTTAGATTCCCGGTCCAGTTGTATGGTCCAAAGAACTATTGCTGAACACCGTTCCTCACTGTCGTACAGCCTCGTAATTTATTTGAAGAAGTGCCACTGAAAGAAGCGAAAAATGGGACAGCAATGAAACGTAGTACTATTTTACTACAAACGGCAGTTGAATATCGTATTACTGCTGATGTCCGTTCTTAGCACGGACATATAAGTGTTCTTTCCAGGCTCCAGTGGAGTTATATAGACTCCATCCTGCATGGTGAAACACATCAATGACGACCTGGTTCTTCCTTATTGCCGTCATCCTTCGGTTACCTGTTTGGTCGCTGGCAGATATAATTTCCTCAACAAGACTTACCTAGTGAATGAAGATGATGCGAGAAGCTTCCTTCACATTCAACTTGTGGATCTCATGGATGACAGCTTCCCTAAGCTGTAGCAAAACGTGGAGCAATTCTTGCCTGAAGTTGTTCAAAATGCACACGCAGGTTCTTCTTAGGAATTTTACAAACAAGTGGGTTAACCGGAAGCAATACTCACGGGATGACACTGTTCCAACCACAATGCGTTTTACGCGGGTAACTGAAAACCGGAAATTCGCAAAGACGACCGGTGATGTACACAAGACCTGTCTGAGTCGCGTGGATCAGGACAGACATTCCTCCCAAAGAGTTTGATCAAAGACTAGATCACTCATCAAGTTAGACCCTTAGAATGAGGCAACTACTTTGAATGTCAAGGAATTGGCTGCCTGGTGATGGGAATTAATCCACTGCAAGAAGACGGCATTCGGGCAAACTGAGTTTAGTCTGGCAACCACGAATTGTGCGGTGGTTTGGGGGAGCGCAGCATATGGCGGAAGTAGATAAGATGGATGGGGAAAGTGGATGCAGATGATTATGAATAAAAGCGAGAATAGTGGATCAGTGGTTAAGAGCTAGAGATTGGATACAACAGTTCTACCGGTTGTCACCGGCGATAGGTAGGACTGTTACGCATAACTAAGCCAGCAATTCTAAAGCACAATGGGGGACCTGTTTTCTTGACATACATTTTATATATCTTCTCGGTTATGTATACGTACAGTGCTTCTTGATACGTGCAACAACAACTACAAACTTCTAGTTTTTGGCGGAATTCGTAGCCGTGAGAATTTGCAATCTCGCTTGTGTACTGTATTCACGATCATCTGTTAGTACTTTGTAACTGTGTCACTCTGAAAAACAAGAATAAGACGCGCTTATTTTTGGCAGACAGTACTACCTCGACGTGGAGATGAATTATATTGTGACATAAGATCGGGACATCCTGTACTTCTTGCTTAGCTTTCTCGCATTGAACCAGCCGGATGGAGATCTGCTCTGTTATCCGCGCGCCTACGCTACATAGGAGAGCAACGAGTGCAATCTTGGGCATACAAGAATATGTTGAAATGTAGTAAGAAGGGGCTCATCTTCTTCAACACCGATGCCATAATCCCAATGCTTTTATTATCAAATGCTCTGCCTTGTTTTCTTTCGTGCAAAATCCTTTTCAAGATGTTTTTATTCGGTAAGACTGCGCCAATATGATATGCAGAAATTCAGTTAACTGGTGCTTCAGGATGTAGTCTGAAGATTGGTTAGCTGGTTACCTATCACCTACTGAGTCGTGGTATGACATTCAAAGTTTCTCGATTGACCGGTGGATGCTGAAAATTCATTCAGTTCTCCCGGCTACGTTCAGAACTGGCTATCTTTCGTGATGTTTTGAGTCTAGTGGAGACTGCGAGAGACAATACCAATATGTGGTACGGTTTTAAGAAGCGTTTTCCACCATGTAATTCGAATTTCCATTGAATGCCAAAGCCGACCACCAGTTAATCTTTCCATGCAGGGGTGCAGTGTTGCTATCAACAAAAAATACAATGACAAAATTTTGCCTCATGAAGACAGATTTTGATACGAATTTAACTTAGTGCTTTTTGAGTAAGTCAGCAATGGATGGAAAGGTTCAAAGTTAGAGTTCAGGTATCAAACTTGTACAGGAACGACGTTTGAAGGTCTGAAGTAGTAATCTGTGGAGCATGTTCTGCAAAAACTCAGATGCATATGGTGAGCTGCTAGATTTTGAGGTAGTCCTCCCGTAGACAGTTAGGGAGTCGGGTCGGGCCAAGCGAAGATTGACTACGAACGACTGTCTGAGACATTTGAATACGGTGTACGAGAGATTGGCGTTTTTTTCGTGATCCAACCCCAGGGTTGATGAAAATTGTTTGACAGCCACCACCGGCTCCTTCCTGTTTGTAGTCCTTCAGGTTTTCAGCTTTTTGTCAATCTTATTCCATACACGAACTCCGAATTGGACATCCGTGGGGGTCAAACATTCAGTTGCAAGCTAAGAACGTGCGCATGTGAAACTCAGATGAATCCCAAGGTTCATTTTTAATAGGTTGTTGGTGTGGGGCGGTTCGATTGAGGTTGGTTTGCATATAGGAACACGTGAACACCGCATTCAGCAACGTGTCCTCCGGAACAGAACCCGTTACCAACTGAACCAGAACAACTACACCCTAGGCTGGACCCAAATCCAATTAGGTTCCCCCCTCGGTCCAACACTTGGTCACCCACCCTAACACACAAAAATCCTTCGGCCGACACCCAACAGAGATTTAACTTGACTTAGATGATTGGTTCTCCTTCCGCCTTAAATCTCGACCAACCTCGTAACCTAGTCACTTGGCCTGACGAAGCTTTTGTGTCAAAAGCGAAACGTTGCCCAGCAATAAATCTACCGATTGTTACCAAACTTTTCCGAAAATGGACTTCCAAATTTGATATTAATGATGAAGGAAAACTCCTGTTTTACTCCCACGATTTCTCAGGATGACCAGGTTGCATGCCATGAAGAGCCGAAAATGTGGAAAATACCAAGTGTTGACATTATTGATTAATCTGGTGCTTGGACTACTCTATGAGGTTATCTTATTTGTAATATAGGCATGGTAAAATAAAATAGTGAATAAAATTCACCCGATGTGTTCAACTTCCATCTGAGAAGTTGTCACTCGATGAGCCACGTGATGTGTATCTCGTGTATGGAAAGTAAGTGGCGCTCAAGTGCCAGTTAATCACAATGCTGATCAGCCGCCAGTGACCGAAAGTCTAAGTGTTCAAATTACTAGCCGTTTCCAGACTCTATGGGGTTTCGTAAGATGCTCACTGCAGAATGGCACAGTGCTTCTCGTTTTTTCAGCATAGATTGGCCTCACTTATCGGACGAAACCTCCATTAAGAGGTCCAAAATCTCCTCACATTACCGAAAATGGAAATATAAATGATGTTGCCTATAACGTTACAGCTTATCTTGCATGACAACCGTTTGGACAGTCTCCACAAATAAACATCTGTGATTGGCAGATTACACTCATTTGTAAATTAAGCGGGAGACTCAACTGAATCTCTGTCATGAAAAATACTGCGATATCTCGAATATCATACCAACTGGAACGTGCGGCCTTTGGACAGTACATTCTTGTGGTAATTAAGTTGAGCACGTATGTCGGTATAACCAGACGAACTAGAAACTCAGAATTCGGCACAGCGTAACAAGTAGCACGTATGTATTCGAATCGTTGTATGTGTACAACACTTGGAATATTAAAACAAGAGAATAATGAATAGAGCATCAATCATGTTCAACACAATTCTGTTGAAGAATATCGTAAACGCGAAATTCGGCTGCATTCACTTGAGTCTCCCATCAGCACCAACTTAATTTTCAACTGCGTCGTTGTGTACAATTTGGTGTGCAAGTAGAACATACGTTTGATGGAAGCTTGGAGACTACGGCTAGCTAATGAGTCCCAAGAGGGGCGAAACCGGTCATGAACTGTCGAAGAGTTTTCTGCACGAAATTAAATGTACTTGCTTCGTAATTTCTGAAAGTCAGCAACTGCTTCATTATGCCCCTTTCTAATTATGTGGATCAGGCTTGCTTGCGCGTACAACTCCCGTACAATTGACGCCCCAAATCTTTCCTTTCAGTGTGTATACCTTGAGGGTTGTCACTATAGTTCAACTTGAATGTACTCCAGCTTTTTTTAACGTTAAAAGCTAACAGCTGGTGAGTAGTAGTCATGGGATTTCTAAAATCCGTTCTGACACGATTATCCTCGTCAGTCCACACCGGGAAAGTACGCAAATAGTGTAAGCTTTCTTCATTTCCTTGCTCTATTTCAAGACGAGTAAAGTCTGACTGTATGCTTCTTGTTGAGGCCACCCATGAGAGATAGCTAGTGGCAAAACTGTGAAACATTTTAGCTACAAAAGCCCAACCAAATGCATCCGGGGTCGTGGTTTTTTGTGTAATGGTCCACACAAGTGACGGAAAGTTGCCTAACGGAGTTACCATGAGTTCTAGTCTTGTCCTAACTCCGATAATGATTTGTACCATAAAAACATTGTCTTGCAGATTTTGCTATTTCAGAATGATAAAACATCAGATAACTAATATTTTCGTCTTGAAACCCCACTATCTCTACGGTTTCAAATCCATCAGTACCCCAGCTAGATTCAACCATTACCAGGGTGAGTTCTATCATTTCAGAAAAACACTCTTCTGAACTCGACAGCTGAAGTTTGGTTCTGAAGCGTGATATTTGAAACATCTGTCGCTCTAATTTTCGGCTACAAGTTAAATTCGACCTCGTGAAAGTTACTTTTGTTTTAGAGTCTGTCCAGGCATCAAATGTTCCAATTCGTCGAGTAGGTGGGGGCAACCGACCCGAGAAATTTGGCTAACGAGTCATCAGGCTGTTGTTCTGAGTGCCAGGCACAAGAAGACAACCGAGTCTAATTTGTCTTGCCTATGCCAGACGCCTTAGTGTACTTGGCCGTGATGTATCCAACTGTCGGAAACATATGTGCCTGTACGTTCGCACCTTGGTTAGTTTCTCACTTCTGAAATTACCTGGAGAGAACAGTCGTAACATCTGCGTGTGAAAATCACAAATGTGTTAGCAGAGGGGTTGTTATATCGCCTTAAAACCTGTTCAGTTTACTACGACATTAGTATCAGTTCTAGTATTTACGAGTCACCGTACCGATGTAATGGTTGCTGTGTAAAAAATCGTCTAACGGCTTTACATGGATGAGCGTATAGCAAAAATTACTGTTCACTATGTTAGCTCAAGCAGAATACAAAACTCTACGGATACTGCCAAAGTGCACATGTACAGTTCTCCCTCCTTAAGACTGGGCGCTACGCTTTGGGAGGCGTTGGTACTAGGCCATAAATTTCGTTGCCCTAGTCTCAAGGGGGAGTCAACGTGAACTCGCATTCTAGTTTGCTATTCTGCATGATCAACTGATTGAGCTAGTTCCAGTTTCAGAACGAAGTGTAGAACAGGTGAGTCGATCCTGGTCACTTCAGGCATGCAATACCATGCCTCTGAGCTACGGTTCAAGCAAAGAAAGGGACATTTGAACTCTTTGAAACGAACGATGAAGTTTTACAATAACAAGATGAACAACATCTTGTCCGACGAATCCAGATCCAAAAAAATAGAAACCGAGAAGGACAAGCAACAGGTCGTAGAAGTGGCAGTGTCTGAAACAAGCAGTGGGTTTTGAGACTAATAGTACTTGAGCGAGCGAATTCGGTCGACTAATTAGCTTTCCCAAGGTACATAAAACTGGCCAACCCTACAAACCTAATCTTGACATACAGAATGCCGTGACCAAATGACTGACCGGTCTGCTTGGACCAATCAGAAGAGAAGTCCCAAAGATATATTCCACATGGTCAGCAAGCTCAAACAACTATAGGTTGATAAGCATACGTATTGTCAACATAGTATCGCTATTTGCCAATGTATCACTCACCAAAGTACTAAGCCATGTTCGTGGCTCGCTAGAGTGCAGTGGCAAGCAATATGACACCCTTATCTCAGATTGAAGGGAAGTACAATGATCAGCTTGGTTTCACTAATGAAAGATGGAGTTGCTTAGGTTCCACCTTTGGCAAGTCTGTTCATGAGCAGACTTGAAAATCAACAGGCATTGTGCACTGTACGGTCGCTACATAGCTGATGTGTTTATACATTCGAATGAAACTATCACTCCAACCGTCCTGAACAAATGTGACTCAGTTCACTTTAACAAAACGTTTCCTCTTGAACCTGAGCATAAAAATCGGCTAAATTTTCTCGGTGATGATATTTTTGAAGAAGGCCGATGGAGCAACACACCGAAAAGTCCACAAAAAACAAACTTAAACTAGTCGGTATATGTATTTTGGTTGTTTCGTACTGCTGCAGCAGAGGGAGAACTTAATCAGGCGCTTAACTGCGGTAGCAATGAAATACGTTCTCCTGAATGTATTCAAGAGAAAATAAAAAAATTCAGTGCAAAACGAATGCGCTGGGCGATTGACGCTCAGGACTGTGCAGTTTATGAAACAAACAGCCAAAAGGAAAATTACCTGGAGAAGTCATGACCATGATAATCTTCGCACTCAAGGGCGATTCTGATGCGGAATCTTTGCATTGAAGTATCGTGCATGGCCGTTAACTTGCACCTGAGTCTCAGTTTAAGCTGTGCCATCAGGATCCTTCCGAAAGATAACCTGCCAAACTCTCTCACTATCTCCTGTGCGTACTCATTCGTGTGCTTGTATCAAACGTTGTACATTGGTCTTATGACAAGAAGTTTGCTCCACAGAATAGGTGGAAATGATCCGGTTCTCATGAGTGGCAGTTACGGAAAGTCTTACATGAGTGCAGTTGCATCACGTTTGGCCCAAACCGTTCGTTAAAGACAGGGAACATGCCTTCCTATACCGGGTGCCCTGGACCGGTAAGGGACGGTACTATTCATACTGCTATAGGCCGCAGAGGCTATCGGAATCCTACCATGTAATGCGGAGCTATGTGTCCAAAAGAAACTTGTACGACCTTCGAACTTGTGACATTCTGTTTCCACGACTGAGTCTGATTGTGAAATAATCCATTTTGTTCCATGACCCCCTGACCTGCGTATGGTTCTCCCCTTTTTACGATTGCACCCGTGAATGTACCTATCCATGCACGCGGTTTATGTCATGACATCCACGGGTAGTTCCAGTTGATTAAAACACAAATATCCTCACAGTCCAAGTCCACTGATCTTCTTCCGTACAACATTTCATCGTCCTTTGAAACGCGCATTCCAGGACCATAAAAGTGACGTAATTAAACAAAAGGAAGTGGTTGATATCGGAAACTCCACCGCTTTATGAAGTGCTTTTGGACAGTTCACTGAGAATTCTTACACAACAGGAAGAGTTAAAGTACAGTGCGCGATGCACATTTACGAACTCCAAATATATCTAGATAAATTGTTCTACTCACAGAGTCAAAGGCCTTTTGAAGTCTGAGGAAACAACGACTGTTGCTCTGTGATATGCATGGCGCTGTTCAAGCATTTGATTCAATGTCAAACCCCGCTCAGTCCACCTCTATCTCTTCGATATCCTCCTTAACGCCTTCTAACCAGTCTCGCCTGCTGGGTATTCGGGAACCTATCAGTCACGTCACGGCTGGCGTAAGCCGTATATCCTCATACTTAGAACAGCCATTTTGGGTAGTTTTTCCAAAAAATGGCATAATGACTGGTTGGAACCAATTTTCTACGGTTCACTTTTATTCTCGAATTGATTTGAATAACGTAAACGAGGTAGAACAGATGGACTCTTATGTTTCGTTTTGCAAATTAGCTGGAACAGTCCCCGAGCATTCTCAGCTGCAATTATCTCTTTCAGTCCTTGAAGATTCTGGTTTCATGATACCTCGGCCCATACAGATGTTTCGCTTCGAACCTACGTCTAGTCTACTTCTGCTCTGAGCCCGAAGGGACACAATTTTCTGGATCATAGATTGACAGTGGCCGATCTGAGATCCAATAGTCTCAGTGTACATACTGAGCATCATGAAGCGCAGGTCGTGTACAGCTATGATTAATGTCTACCAGGAGGTTAATCGTAATGTATTACATTGGCACCGCGCTGGCACGCTATTTTAAATTACGGATCACAAAACTTTCCTAAGACTAACTTGGGATGTCTTTCCCTAGGTTTACTAGAGGAATTCACTGAAGGACCATACCATATGAGAGTACTGTCTGTAACAAACTATGTATTCTAGAGTGGTCGACGGCCAAGAACTTGACCGAGTTATCAGATCCTGGTGGTTAGGTGATCAACGAAGGGATAGCAGTACGTACTGCGTCGTAAGACAGCACCACTGAAAAATAATGGGTGGTTGGTGCGAAATTACAAAAGGCACCCCGTCATTATAATGACGTGTTGCGTCATGAGCTACGCATGAGCTATTCATGTACAAGACGTTCTCAACACATAATATTTTTCGCTGAATCAGAGATTCAGTTGTTTGGTGCATGAGCAAATATCGTAGACAGGGAGTGGTCGAGACTTTGGCCAGTGTGATTTCTTATGAGAATAGCAGTAACCGATTGGCTGTCTGAGGGTATCCACTCGAGCAAGAAGGCCTCAATTCAGGTCCGTACCAACACGATTTAACGCACTGTGGCAGCTTCAGTGTCATTTGAATTCGCAAATGACAATGTATGGATGACGAAGTTACCATAGACCCAGGTACTGTACTTGGATTTTGTATCTTAGTCTCGGAGATGCAATAAATATCTATTGATGAAGCGTCTGGGACGCTTTCGACGTAACCCACTACTCTTAGGGTTGCTGAAGACTCTTCGACGACTGGTTTCGCCTTTCTTCGGGTTCGTCAGGTAGACGTGGTCTCCGAGTTTCTGTCAACCTCATGTTCTATTTGAACCCAAATTGGATGGAAACTGCTAACTACTCTCAGTTGCACACTAATTCGGTTAAAGAACATCACAAACGATAGATTCAGCTGGGGGTCTGTTGAGTCTCCTGTCAAAACCAAATTTGTGTGCATCCGGGTCACTCGTTGGCTGAGTAAGTGAGAATCATTGAGACCTTCGGCAACCTCATCTAAACGACGTAACTGAGCCGCCAACTACAGATGTATGAAGGTCACTAAAGGGCTTTTGTGGAATATAGCAATCTAACCGTTGGCGTGATCCGTGAGGAGGACCCAGAATACCTACAGATTCTTTAGAGGAAGCCTACCAGAAACCTGGGCGTCTGACAGACGCTGTTCATTATTACTCACTGATTAAGCGCAATGGTTGTATTCTGAGTCTTCACAGGTTACTAGAATCCTAGTTACAGAGACAGAGCATCTGAAACTCAAGAACGGGTCAATATTTATACACCTACTTTACTGCTATTGACTGCGCCGAAATGACAATGCAAATCGGAGAAGGCAGCCTTAATACGAGGCACCGGCCTCTGACACAAGCCAGAATGCAATCCGACGAGCCAACGTTAAGCGCCACTGTACCAACATGATCGAAGGATCACAGATGAGTGTAAAATGCTAGGTAAAACTGTGAAACTGTAATAATTTGACTGGTCTGCTCTATTTCAGAATGATGAGATAGTCAAATTCTTCTGTAAAAAGCAGTGAGGGAGATTTTTTTCCACTGAATGATGCTTCTTGCCCTTCTGAAATTCATGGTGGGAAGTGAAGACATGAAACCTCCTTTCACTATTTAGCGTTTTCAGTAACTGATGGCCGGTGCATTCCTTATGATTGTACTGAGGGTTGGCATCGGGATGCGAATCTTCACCGCCATGATGCAAACCACCTGAGCAAAATCCGGCCCTCTGCTTGATGTCTGTGCTTCGGCGTCGGTCAGCCTATTGTCGTCAGCGTTACATGCCCGTCGCAAGTACCCGCGAACCTGTGTTACTGTGATTTGCATGGTGCGCTCAAAAGTACACGCAGTATGCAAGCGCGCTGGCAGTTGAACGATGACAAGCTCTGAGTTGACGACACTTGAACTGACGGCCACCTGAATTGGACTGAGGACATGGGCCTGACCGTAGGAGGGATTGGTCAGGCCCATGAAAAGAATCGACAAAAGTTTGTAAATCGGTGACTAAAGTATTGCGGGCTTCCTTGGGAGAAACTATTCGGTAGGGTTCTCATAGGAGTCAAACCTTCGGTGATCACCCGGAATATACGGGGACTGGCAACAGGGGCAAAACAGCAACAACCGACTAGGTCCTCGCCGCACTATGCAAATACTTTTCTTATTCAACTATGACGATAGTCACTTCTCTGTGATTGTGATAGTGGAGCCAAGTGAAGCTATGTGTCACAGTCTTCTACAGCTCACTTATCCAGCTAACCGGTGATATGCTGGATGAATGCTGCATTGAACACACGCAGTGCAGGCACCAAGGTAGGAGTGTGCCGCATTGGAGAGAGAGTTACACTCGTGTCACACATTCGACCGAGCGGTAGCCTCGCAGATAAACACATGCGCCAGAGGTATATTACATGGTTAGCTTGGATAACAGTGCATCTTTCGAATTTTTCCCTTTTTGCGTTCCACGTTTTTTTTCTCATTAGGGGGTCACCTGTAGCAGAAATAGTTTAGTTCGTTAGCATCACTTCCTCTGTAGATTATTGAAATTTGGCAGGCTGCTTTTGATGAAGGCGACAGCACTGGTCTGTCATCTAATCTAACTGAGGATAAGTGTTTCTCATTGTTCCTTATCAGGGTAAGTGTTCAGGAGATTCTGGACCACAGAAATGATTGCAGACATCTTCGCGGTGAGTAACAACTAGGTGAGCTAATCCATGGATGGCATTTTTGAGCCATGTGACTTCAAGATTGTTTGATAATCGAGGAAACACACTGAAATATTACTGGAAACTACTTGGGCAGAAACAGTAAATCAATTTTAAAAGCCACAAGACAAAGCAATCATTACCAAGATTCAACTGTGGTCTCTTCAAAACAGCCCAACCTTCAGGATTACAGAAAAATTCTGCAAAGTTTTCACGCGGAATTCATGCATGAACTATGTACACTTTTTTAATGAACAACCAGAAACAACCAGACTCTTCCGTTTGCTTCATTGACCGATCGAACATCCGAATTCCTTTCCTCACACTAGGTTGTCGGACACTACTCAGATGTTGTGTCCGTCAGTCGATTACAGTTGAGTACTGGAAAATCGTTCAAGTCGTTTCAACCCTCCAAATCGTTTGGATCACTACGGTTCGCCTAATCACCATCTGTTCTCTTGAGTCCACCCACCCCATTTAGCTTTTACGCATCCCTCCTCCTCAAGAGAAAACACCAAGAAGTTTCGACCCTCTTCCATTCTGTGTCGCTCGTTGGCTGTCCAATCACACAGAACCACAGCGCGCGCGACCTTATCCGGACCAGTCTACCAAGTCCAGTACACATGCATACACCGGCGCAAGCATGCACTTGTCTGCTGTTGACATCACCCAGTGCCAACCACCGCCATTCTCGCCCACCGTGTAGTGGTCGTCGCCGGACGCAAGCTCTGGCTTCTTTCCCCCTGTGTTCCCATGCCCAACACCAGACCAACCACGATTAGGGAAAGAGGGCGAGATAGACAAAGCCTTGTGCGCGATTGTGAGGCGTGTGGTAGAATGGTGTTGGTTGGCTGTATGCGCGTGTGCGCCTGTAGGCAGTTGAACAGCAACGCGTCTGGTCCCTTCAACAACAACAACAACAGCGAAATTGGGAAGGAGGATGAAAAATGAAAATTAGGAGCACTCATTCGGCGGAGTTTGGTAGGCGGTCGGTTTTCACTCCGGGCAGTCGATAATGGCTTTCAACACATACCAAAAATGAGCACACGCGCACATACACACCCACCTAACACCCCCGGGATTACTCAGGTACAAAATGGTCTACCATTTCCCCACAGATCGCCCAGAGTTGTCCGATATTTCGAGTATCAACCCTCCAGAGAATAAAAACTCACAAAGTAACTCGGCAGCATAGCTGAAACAAGGCTGGTAAGTCAAACTAGTGTTGATACTGCTCATCTGTTTCCGACATGGCAATTACTCACATGAAATTTCATTTTCCAATCAGCTAAATCGTGGTCCATTTACTAGCGCCATTGAGGCATTTTTTGGGTTCTGTGGAGCGAATCCAACTCCTTAGGAGAGCACATAGGGGTATTTTGAGTTCGACACACCGGCAGGCAAAAATTAAATCAGCTCTTCATGATTGTTCCTTATCACACTTTCTGTCAGCACTTCCTCAATTCAGCTGGCTAAAAATTGTTTTCGTATGAAGAGGCAGATACGAACAACGTTTTGAGGCATGTCTTCCTTGCCCGTAGACAACAAAAAAATAACGTGACGGTTCAGCGCTGTGCAAACAAAGTAAAATCAGATTTAAAATCAAATAACTTTAATGAGATAATAGTGTTTTTTTCTCCTGCAGTCACCTTAGCTGATTATTCAGTTGTTAATATGCAACTGGAACAACAGGGACACTAGACCTAACTCGTAAACACCGAAGTCACTTTCCCGCTAACTGCGTCATGTACCTACGCTGTTCGCCAAAAAAGTGTACATCCTTAGGTTCATGAAAATGAACTGCACCTTTCCGTGAGGATGCTAACTTCATCCAACTTTTCAATGAAGGCCCTACTGTCACACCAAACTTCTCAAATCTTCAGTAATTGCGAGTTTGGATGCATGTCAGTCATAAGCTTCAGTCGGTCGTACCAAACTAATTTTTTGTAGTATTTCGTGTAGTGTTGTCAAGCTGACCAACTCTGTTCGAGGTGCAAGATATCTAGGGTGCTAAGCAAAATACATCCATCTGGGGTACCCAGCGTGGAAACCATTTTCATTGATATTCTGAACAATGAAAGGAGATTGCAACTCGGTTGTTTAGATAAGTTGGAAGGCCTCGCTTTTCAGCTGAGTCGATAGAGTTTGATTGCCCTGTTTGAAAAACGTTCACCTAGAATGCCTTCGTCCGGAAGTTTTATGCCTTAAGGTTATCTTTCGTGGCCAGTTTGCCACTACTGCCTACCTAATCATAAGTCAGCTATCCCTGAGGGAAACTGTATGGTCGACGTCCATCGATTCATTTCACGCTCGATAATCCACACAGTTATCTAGCCTGAGATGATGAAGACAGAGTGAAATGGAGTAAACGGTGGGATATTTTTTCACCTCCACTTAGGAACACGCAAAAGCTATCATGTATACCAATGGCAAACGATCTGTGTGCATTGTGTTAGCGGGTGGCGCCGACCGGATCATTGTAGCAGGATCAGACTGACCGTTAATGGAGTGACTACTGGATAGTGCGCGGCCCATGGACAGTTCAATATTTCGACTGTCTTTTTTTTTTTGGGGGGGGGGGGGAGAGG
>SJOL01001804.1:478508-558308 GCA_004794785.1 Opisthorchis felineus | reverse complement strand
CGGGAAGTTCCGCCGAATGCTGAGAACTTTTCATTTGGCATAGAATCGAGGTTAAACACGGAATGCTAAACTATTTTCATGTTTTAGGATATACGTAATTTTTATATGCTTAATCACATTATAAGTTTTGGACGCGCATTCTAGTCAACATACCTTAGGTTAATGTCTTAGATACTCTATAAATTCCTAGTTGGTTTTAGCAAAGTCACGAAGGTAAAATTGGAAATAATCAGGTCAACTTCAATACCGATGGTTTGTTCCATTTATTGCTTTGAATAGTTTAGAAACCATTTTGAATGGAGTGTTAAGAACTACGAATCATTAGCGTATCTAGCATTCTTATAAGGCGTGAATGTCTCGCTTTTACGTCCCAGCTAGGACCCAGACCAAATAAATCCGATTCATTCACTCTGAACAGAATTCTGTATGAAGATTTACATTAGGCGGTCTGCGCAAACGTAAATGACCCCAGCTATTTTGCACCCCAAATATTGTGAATAAGTATTTCTTCTCAGTTTGGATTGGCAGTAAAGATTGCCTGACTAGGGGAGCCCTGGTCTAACGGTTGCTTTGTGATGAGGTTTTTCACCAGGACAACGTGGTTATTGGTAATCCTCGGGTCCTAAAATTCAAACACCTGTATGGGGTCGATGAAAGCGAGTCGAACTCGTAAGTAATGTTACAGTAGGAGGGATACTCTGATAACTTGAATGGTTTGCCAACTGAAACATGACATGCCCTTTCTACAGTGTATTCGGTTAAAGAATTTCATCAAGAAGAGATGTGGCTGAGTTCCAGTTGAGCCTATCCCTAATAACAAGTTAATTTACAAGCGAGTGTATAACTCCCAAAACCCCTGTATCTTTTCGAGACTGGGTTCAACCGACTTTAACCAACTGGCTTTTTCTGGACACAAGGCCTCTCTGGGTTCCTCTAAGTTCGTCACCGATTGGTTGACGCACAACAACAGCGATATTGTGAGACCTTACGCAACAGCTGGTTAACGAAAATGGTGTTATGTCGCATTGACAGAAATATTTTGATCGGGCATGCACATCAGGATGAATCATTTTTGATTGTAGACCGAATCAGACTGATGGTAACTAGTCTTGCGTAACAACATACTTAAAGGCACAACAAACCTTTTCTAATGGATTGGTGCCGAACAAGCTGGCTTAACTTTTTAGAAGATTTGACACTAGTCAGTCACGTTGGAAACTTCATCGTTGAATCTAAATGATCCTACACTTAGTGACCCAGAAACACCGTGGGTGTTTTACTCGAGTTGGGATTAACGAGCGGTGGATATTTCACGAATATCTAGGGCAGTTTCATCTTGTTACCTTTCAGTTAGTAGCCGAGCCCTCTACTGTTTGGCCATGCGTGGCTGCTCCACAGTGTGACTAACCCACACAAATGGAATGTAGCACCATTGGCCTTTAACCACACACTCTACGTCACGTGATCTGGTGTCGGTTGTCTGCTCGAGTGACGGCTCCTCAGTCAAGTAAGCCTGTATCGGAAAGGGTTTACTAGAAACTTCATCAATTCCTCACTGCCTACAAACAACACCACCAGCAGATGATCATTTTGGTTGATTATTATGTAGACTATTGCATTAAATAATCCTGTTTTATCTGATTTTGTTATCTATGAGATAAAAAAATTGCTACTCATCAACCTTCAGTCCACCGATAACCATATCCGTCTTTTGCCCTGTTCACTGAGTAGCCGTCTGCCGTGAAATGGCAATGGCCTTTGCTGAAAGAGAAGGCCCAACGTGAAATATCATTGTTTGTACCTAAGAGGTCTTATGGGTGCTTCGACGACAAATTCACCAACAGTAGCCCATATATCTTTAGTGTGTTCCTTTTCGAATAACGCCCTATGGGGTAGTTTTGTTAACACTTAGCATTCAGCAGCGGGGTCGAATTGTCTCTTATCGCCATATTCTTCCTAAGCGGACTGATATGTGATCGCGGATAAAGGGCCCCACGAATACTATAGAACAGCTCAGAGAATGGGTGAACAATAACCTCAGAGGGATTCACTGACGGAATGCACCCAGTTCCTATTTACTGTTCTCAGTTTGCAAAACTTTTCACCATACTCAGGCGACAAACGTTTCGGGCGCACTTTAGTGTGCGAAGTACGGTCTGAAATGGAATAAGCTGCATACTATGACAAAAAATTGGATGCCACTCAGAAAAGAAATCCTAGAAATCCTCTCTGAGAAGGCGAATCTGTGCTGGACGGCTCCGTGTCGCCCAAAGCAAAAGGATATCCATGCAGCCTACTGTCATTCACAGTTTACTGCAGTTCGAGCTACGGGAATTAAATCCTGGAATATTCTCATCACGTAGAAAATGAAACTTGCTCAAAAAGGTACGTATCCAACTGAATTACTTGGGATTTCCAATGAGAAGTTGTTACTCAGTAAGTTGGTTAACACAGGGGCAACTGATTTGGATCTGTTCCATCAAGGATGTGATCAGGTTGATATAATGTTGTCAGATTGTTGATTTGCTAAGTATAACGAGCAGGCTTGTCGAAATTCTTGAGATAAATTTCACAGTTTAATCTGATCTAGACAATTCCACGAAAAACCCATCTTATGTGAGTATCTGTTTACCGGATATAGTTTTCGCAAAGGCAAAGTAGTCTCGTCCATCAGCGTCGTTTGTAGAAGAAGCCTGTTTTTTGCCGTTTGATGATGTAACTTTTTGTAAGTGGAGAGCCGTGGTGGCCTGTTTATTGGAGAAAATGAGTTGTAGGCCACTGAACAAAAACTTGAATTACCAAATTCCAGATACCTTGAAATATACGCACCTGGGTCAGTTGGGAACAACTGGTTCTTGGGCATTCTTTGTTGAGTCCTGGAACGATAGTTCTGTCGGTCTCCGGTTGTGGCTAGTCTGACTATCTAAATCTTGGTCAGCCTCACTGGACCCGTCTATAAACAACGAAGTGCCCAACTACTCAAAAGTCTTAAATGTAAAATTTCCCAATTTTATAATATCCATAAATCTCTTTCAAGATAGGGGGAATGCCACCGTTGAAGTTTTGCTAGAATATGCGTCTGGAGAAGCATCGTTTGGGTGTAGAAAATTGGCTATAGCTTCCAGTCCGTAAACAAATCTCCCGTAACCTCTTGACAACTACTGAGGTATCAACTTGTCTGTGCGACTGGAGTGCGACAGGCTCGTCTCATAGTACCGTTTCTGTTTACTCTTGCTGTAGGTGGTAGGTTACGAAAAAATGTGGACGATTAAACAACAGCTGGTTTCAAATTCTAAGGTGGCGAAGTTTTGGGCCCGAAGATCGTGAAGAGAAATTGCAGGACGTATTAAGCAACCTGTCAACCGAAATGGTGCAGTAAGGCACATAATTTCCCCTCGAGGTGCAAGATGGTGCTTTAGAATTGATTGGAGTTATTGATCCGAAGCTAAGCATTGTTCGTGGCGGTGTCAGTGGCACTAGAAGGGATCTTGCTCCTTCGCAGTTTGAAAGAGAGATTAGCTTTTATCAACCTAAAACATACGGCTTTGGCTCCTAGACAAAGAAGTCTCACTGCATTAACTAAGATGGTTTCGGCATGTGCCACGCACATCTCCCAAGCAAGAGTGCGGCGTTTGTCTGGAAAACAGAGGAAGGGGAGAGGTCAAAAACTTACTGTTGAGTAATGAAGATGACCAACGCGAGACAAGACTTTGTAGCCGCAGTGCTTTTCCCGAGATAGGACCCCACAGAAACAGAAACTTAATCTGCTTTACTAGGCAATGTTGTGGAATATAGGTAGCTCGGGTGCGCTGCTTAGTTGTTGGTCTGTTCGCCGAGCTTGGCAGTTGGATTGCAAACGTTTCATCACCAATCGAGGTGACATCGTTGGTGCGGGCTTTCGACTACGTTGGTGAAGGGACATGTTCACCTGTTATCTGGGTGAATGCTGCCAGCCAATTTGAAAGCCCCTATTTGCGGTTCGAAGCCAAGTAGATTGAATGGCAGTCTACATGACGTCCGAATCAGATAAGATTGGGAGGTTAGTAAGGAATTTGGGAATTGTGCTTTTTGCGATATCACAGAGTTTGATCTTTAGATATTCTGCAACAATTCCTTCCCCTCAGTTTTTTCGAAAATCGCGATCAACAATGCTACTTCATTAAAGCATCCAAAACGGACAATTATCAACTGCCGTGTTTTTTGATAAAAATGTTTTATTTGGAAGTTCTTTTCACACTTCTAATGTGCACCAGTATGCATCTTTGGTTATCTAGCTCGCGCTGCTCAAGATTTCCGTATCCTGAGACAGGAAAGCAGTCAGTCTTCACACAAAAGATTAAACAGTTCGGCATGTCAAGTCAACGCATAGAGGAGTAAGCCTGGTAGAGAAAGTAGACAACACTTGTCATTCACTTGGCCACATAATTTTGTTTTGGGTTGATATGTCCCAAAACTGCCGTTCTCTCTTCGCTGTATTTAGACCAAACTCTTCGCTCACGCTTAGTTATGTGATATACATATTGCTTGCACGTATTAGTTTTTATTTTTTGAGCTAGTAAGATGATGATCAGGACCGTTGTTAATTTCAATTCCAGGGTTGCAGCTCAACTGTAACAATGCCGACTACATGTGGATTTCCAAATTGTCGCTTTCGTTCACGATACCGCGGCGCTGAAGATAATCGACACTTCTATCGTGTGCCGAAGAAACCCGCCGTATTGCGCAAGCGATGGTTGGATGCCATCGGAAGAACAGAGGAGACTATTGTCAGCCAGGTAGGGGTCCGAATGCAATTCAGGTGTTTCAGGCTCACACAGAACGCTTGATTGTTGGGCTGTCGACCACACAGCCTGAATAGAAACCCTTTCGAAATTTCCTAGGAAAATACTGTGGAGATTCTTCAATGCCATGGATGAGATACTGAGAGAATGAACTTTATTCAGAACCAGTTTTTTAAATGATTAGGAACCACGGACTTCA
This sequence comes from Opisthorchis felineus, assembly GCA_004794785.1. Lineage (NCBI taxonomy): Eukaryota > Metazoa > Platyhelminthes > Trematoda > Opisthorchiida > Opisthorchiidae > Opisthorchis > Opisthorchis felineus. Next base: position 553,328 of record SJOL01001804.1, on the reverse strand, counting down.
CTGTCCTGAGAGAGACTGATAGAGTTTCCCACCTTGTCAGCATGCAACCTGGTGTTTCATCGCTTTTGTACGTGTAAATTCAAATGTCCTAGGCTGGAAGAAAACAAAGTGCAGCGGATGCACTCAACACCATTTTGCGCACAGTAGCTAAGCAGGTTTTAAAATTCGCCATTTGGAGTTGTCAAATAAAAGAACCAAATCGAAAAATGAAAAATGAGTTTGTTCCTACAAAAGTAATGAGCTTTGATCGAATTCTAATAGGAGAGCGGCAGGTGTAGGGCAGAAGTTGGGTCAAAATTCAACCCTAAGATCTATCGCCTAAGAAGAGTCATTCGATGAGCAGGGTCAATGCAGATATTTAATTCCTGACAAACACGAATAAGCTATAGATGTAGCCAACAGACCGAAATTCGGGGACTCGGTACCACCAGTAAATGATTGCGGGGACTCATAGGATGGACTGGACATTCAGTGAATCTGGATCTTCAAGCGGCACCCACCAAAACCGGGGGGGGGGGTATCTATCCATCATTTCTGTTAGAATTAGCTTCAGTCACTTTCATCGTAAAAACTTCTGTTGACAGGAGCAGCAAGTTGTGCACATTGCAGGAGTAGGAATCAAAATTTCATTTAGTTTTAGACACCAGTAATGGTAGAATTATCGAGTGATATCAATGCTTAGAAGATTAGTTAGAAACTGTACTAGCTGAGTTTGATGGTGCCCGCTGCAAACAGTTTTACGCACTACTCCAAATTTCAAGGAGCAGAATTCAACTGTGTCCACATAACTCAGATTTTTTTGTGTAGGAACTTACGAGGGAAAAGACTACCGGGGGTTTCAGCTTGAACGTTGAACCGGACAAATTCCAGTTTCCAAACTTGGAGTGGAAAGTGTATAGAATATATGAGATAAGCGAAGAGGTGCCCGGAATGTTTTTGGGCGGTGAGAAATTTATTTTGTTAGAAGCAAGAGTAGAAAACTGAGAACCTAAAGGACCGGTTTGCTTTGTTCAAAGAGTTGGGTAACGCATCAAGCATACTAGTGCCTAATAATATGTTATAGATATAGATAAATAAGAAATGAAATAGTGGAGTTGTGTGCCAAACTCACAAGTAGCTGAAGGTTCTCTCGGTTTTAGGATTTTTACAAAATGTCACCTTAAATGCCAGCTTGAATACTCTGTTTGAGAAAGGATTACAACAGCTTAGCGTTAACCCTATTCTCATCCGTTTTAGCTTCGAGTTTGCAGTGGTCATTTTCACGGAGGCGAAAAACATGAAGGTGACATTCCTGTGGCAGACCCTTCAGTAGACCCCCTAGTACGAATTGAACTTCCACCAAAACCAGCCCGAATTCTAAGCACGGCCGCAAGCCCACGAAGTGGATTTAGTTTGCGAGGAGGAAGAAGCCGTGGCTGTGGTTCGACTCTCAAGACCAAACCAAATATCTTGAGGTCGGGAATGATGAACTTTTTCAATCGAAATGGAAACTACAATGCCTTAAACACCAACACGACAAAGTTCGCCAACTCACACCCTTCAAGCTGCTTATATGGATCATCCACTACTGAGCACCGCCCCTACAACAAATGGCTACTGAATCCATTTGCATCACCTTTCGAGGAACAAGCTTCTCTCTCCGATGTTCCGAAGTCTCAAAATGACATAGGGGAGAACCCAGTGGGTCCTGGCAATTTCATATCAACGCTTCAAGGTAGTGAAAAGAAGTCCTTCGTAAAAAGTCAGTCGATAACGCCTGGCTTCAATGCTTATAACTATGATAACCACTTAGCCCCAGAACGACCTGCGCAGGGCATGCGCCCACATTTCCCATTCACTCCCCTTCTACCATTATCTCACGGATTCACCAACATTTCGGCAAAACCCCACATGTCTGGAATGCCTTTTAAATCTTCATCGAAGTCTTCATCGTTTGAAGGTTTATCTCCATTAACCGACTCTTCCCACAAAGTTTGCCTCACTCAACATCCAGTTGGTGGCTCGCAACCCGCAACAAGCGTAGCTGCGCTCAAGTTTTCCCAGTGGATAACAAGTTTACAAAGTATGTTTGGATCCAAGCACACTGATGGGCATTTTAACATGCAACTGTTTAGCAATATGTTTTTGAAGATGCTGGAAAAACATGCACCCATAACCGGACCGTGTGAAGCGATGCAGTCAGAAACGTATCCACTGAATTTCCAGGAGACACCAACAGTATGTGAGATTAGCAGTAGTGAAGCAGCTGCAAACATCAGTGGAAGGCAGTTGAATGGTAAATTGATGTCCCCCGTATCTGAGTCCAGTAAGTTTGGTCAATCAAAAATGCATCAGAACAGCTTCAGCGGATGGCCTTCAGCGGGAGGTAGTAGTTTTCCGGCTATGCAGATTCACCCAATAAATTTAACCAATCCGATTCATCAGATTCGACCAAACCTTCATCACGACTTCTTCAGTGAGAATGCACTTATTTGTGATCAGTATGACAAAAACGGAAAACTGAGGACGGAAGCAAACAGTTCGGACAATCAAGTATCGTCGGATATCGTTCGGCGTCCAATCAAGCTTCCCCGCACGGGACCAGGATCGAAAGTTGATCAGGGAGAATCGTCTTTGGTTTTCGATGAGTTTAGCAGTAAGTTACGAGTCAATCAAATTTTCAAATACGTCGTGTTAATTAGTATATGTGAATGTGCTCACATAAAAATGCTAATACAGTGACATTCATTCACAGATATCATACAACAATATATGCCATAGAACAGGGTTGAGACGAGAGACAGGTTTTCAAAAAAAAACTGAGAGTCCTTGTGCAACCGAGGGTCACAACATGGTACCGGGAAGTTTGCTACACTAAATGGAGTGACCCCCAAGAAGCGGCAGCTATCTACAATAAGCCGCTTTTGTCGGTTGCTACCACAATACTGCTACGACCCTTAGTAAATGGGTTTCCGCCTTCCTGGATGCGGCAGCTTTGGTAAATTTCTCCCTATGTCGCCAGCTAAGCCGTTTCTACAGAAGAATCCCAGAATGAGCGTGGGCGTTACATTCAGATATAGGTGTACACGGGGAAACCCGGGTTGGTGCACCCTCAGTGGACTCTGTTTTCGGCCGGTCTTGTCAGGGATGGTGAGGAAGACTTTCAACGAATGTGCTTGCAGAGGTGTGCCAAACACGTTGTGAACTCACTTCATTCTCACAGACTCCGCAGTAAATACGAAGTTCACATTCTACGTGATGTTTACGAGTGTGTAGTCTCAGGCGGATTCAACAAAGCGATAAGATGGCTCAATTTGCAGTTGATGTACTGTGAACTGTAGCCATATGTTGGGCAGATTTCCACTGTTTGTGTTGGTGGCTGATGGAACAACCCTTTGTGAATATAACCTCATTTGCACACAAAGATGCCATTGACGAGACACTAGAATGAATCCCGCTGAATCTTTCCTTTATGATGGTCCGCTTCAACTGAATGTACTGTATCAGGTCACTTCATATTTTCGTTGGTACGATTTTCGAAATATTGTAAATATATTATATAAAAGTGGCATTCAGTTGAGACGGACCACCATAAACGGGAGATTAAGCTGGATTCAGCTGAGTCCCTTGTCAAAAATAAATTTGGTTGAAACTGAGGGTATCTGTCAAAATTCGTCCAATTTGGGTTCAAGTAGGAAATAAGGTTGAGCATCGAAAAGGATGAAACCGGTCGTGCGCTGTCAAAGAACTTTCAGTAGCTTTACAAGTAGTGTGTTACGTTTGAGCAATCTTTTCAATGAAGAATTGCCAGAGAGTGATATTCATGGAAGTGGAGTTAATCGAAGGAGAGGAGTCCAAATGAAATCTGATCACAAACACAGCCTCTCAGCGACCTTTGTTGGCTACCGAAAGGAAATTAGCCCCGATTGTGTTTAGCACATCCGAACAGTCGAACATGCGCACAGTTGAGCGATGTGACTGGTTTACCCGTCACCTCGAACGACGTTCCATCCTGCTTGTGTCGATCGACTGACTCGCCTGTAAGGACCTCCCAGTCAGTGAAGGGCCCTTGTAAACTAGCGAACGAATGCTGATTAGTTGTGGGTGGCTACGGGACTTGTAGCTGAGGTACGTCCAACCTACGCTTGTGAAGTAGTTTAACACATTTGCCTTATCGGCAACTCAAACCACAATGTGACCAAGGGCATACGTTGCTGATGAGCATTAATGAGAGCTAGACGTGTGCCCAGCGCATCTTCCATTTCCTGTGAGCTAACCAGGATGACTGCGCTGAGAGAGCGATGTGAATTCTCCAAACCCCTTGACCACCTTCAGCTGATAATTATGTATGGAATCTCGGAATTTTCGAGCTATTTCTTGGGATCCGATACATTATTCTTCAGTGCAGTAAAACACCGTCAGCTTCGTGGAAACGTTGTTTGAACTGGTTTTCCAGATGATGGAAGCTTTTAAAGCTATCTATAGAACACAAAGGAATGGACTAGGTTAATTTTAGAAGGAAAATTTGGTTAGATCTGACAAGCGATATGACACTCGGCGGAACACATTTATCACGAGGTCGGTGACAACTCTTTGACAGCTCACTCCCGGCTTGGTCATTCTCAGGGATCAACAGGTTGGCGCAGTCCCCGAGTGTCCGTCAACTTTATATTCTACTTAAAAACCAACTTGTACGGAATGCACTCACCTACGAATCACATCGCTGTTCTACCATGAAACAACCCGGAAATATCTCCAATATCGCGTCAGCTAAAACATGAGGCGACTTTTATGCAGCACATCCAGCTGAAGGATATTCTAAACGGGAAATTCACGTGAGTCAAACGAATTCACAAGTGAGTGTATTTTGCAAAAAAAAATACTCGGTTTGTTTCTGACGGAACTCGCCTGGTGAACGCAACAGGATACGTCGAGTGTTATCTGGTCAGTCGTTTTCATTTGCAACTCGAGAATCGTGGGAAGTGAGGAATATCTTCGTAATGGCTCTCAAGTAGTCAGATATCCTAACGAATCCACTACATGGGATGAGACCGGAAATCACTTCACTGGGCGAGTTTAACGCTTTGCTTTGCTCTGTTCTCGATTAGGTTTAGCCACTAGGACTTGGAGTACGAAGCCACTACAGTAGTTTGGTTCATTAGACTTGATAACTTTTTCAGCTTACGGTTAGAAGTTCCGTTTTTTTACATCTTGGAACATGTAAAAAAACCTACGTTGCTTTGCAGTTATCGTCTAGCTTTCGAAAAAAACTTAAAATTACGCTAAATCGTGTGTAGCAAGTTGAGCCCTTCATCGGGACACAACGATTTCTGTAAGCTTGAGCACCATAGCTGCTGCTACTCAAGGACAAAAGTTTACGTTCTGTCAAGGGATTCAGAGAAACGTACCACTTTTTCCTCTAAAAGATGACCTTCCTTTGTCGTGGTCAGGCCTGAAAAACTCCTAGAGTCAGGGTAGACTTACTGGTAGGGCTGCAAAGGCTTATATCCAATGTTTACCATTTGTTTGGGTTTGAGGTAGTTCAGTGGTTAAGGCACGGACTTACTGACCAGAAGGTCCGTAGTTCGAACCCAACTCCGGTATCTCGACTGCTTCTGTCTAGGCTAGGGCAACATGGCACCACTCAGCTCTCGTACTTCCTTCAGGTGAAACGGCAGCTAGGAACCGGAAGGGTGGTACAGCCGAGCGATTACCTTTTGTTCGCTATTACTGTACAGCTCCAGTTTTTGAGCGGAGTCAGCCCATCGAACTGTGCTTTCTGGGACACATCCGAATTGTACGTGTCGAAATCTGAAAGTACGCGATATGATTTTGCATGCAGTAACTGACACTACTTTTCATCTCAATAGGAATGTTTTAGTTTTTTGTTACAGTTGATGAGGGGAAGGTCCGGCATATATTTTCGAGCCCAGGGAAAGCACTACCTCAGGAGCTGATCACAAAATACTTGTTAAGACGATACCATGTCCCATTCCCCAGTTCATTCAAGTTCGCATTTGATAAAATATTTCAGACTTCATGGTCCAGCACACGTGTCATCCTTATTTAAATTACTCACCCATTAAATTTAGAGGGGCAACCTAATGTTCACAGGAATCAGCAAGCTGTTTGAGAACTACCGTAAGGTGCGTGTGTGTAAAGTGTAAAGTGTAAAGTGGATGTAGCTGGAATGTTTTGTCAAAAAACCTGACCGTCAGAAAGTGGGGAGCGCAACTAATCAGAATTTATGCGCAGGGAAGCGTACTGCCATGCAACAAGTCTTCGGCAAAATGTAGTGAATCAGTTGGATGAGGATGTCAACTATCGAACCCTTCATATTCTCCGTCAGTTGATAGAATAATTTCCATTGGCGATTTACGAAACTTGTGGTTTTCGCACCCGGTCAGGATCGTGTGGTTAGACATATGGTTTTAGCGACGTTTCTGAATGTTGACGAGCCCACTTTTTGTAGCAAATGCCGATAATTCTGTCATATGAACCAGTTATTTGAAAACTGAAACACCGGATATTACACTTTTGGGACCTTTCAGTTCATTTTTGAAGATGGAAGTACGTTTTAAAATAATTCCATGACCACACCAAACAAGATGTGTTTTCGAAAAAGCGATTCTCAACAGGTGCGATACATGCTAAAAAAACCTTACGGAGTTAGGCTGCAGAAATACTGAATACCCAGTCTACATTGTTTCCCTATCCAAGCTTTCGGCTGAACAGAAGCGAGGAGTTACAATGCCTTCGGAAGCCATAAGTCAACAGGAATATGGCATTTGGCGAACCAAGCAATTCCTTGGGGCAGGAGGCGACTATTTCCGAAGAGTGATCTGCTGCACGCTTCGTTCTGATAAGGGTCACTCAAGTGGTGCCTCTGACAAACCTCGCCTTCACAGTTCCTTATATACAGTGGACTATCTGTTTTGGTCCCTAGCTAGGCCAGAAGTGATCCATTATTTAACGTGAAAATAATCAGCTTGGTTTAACTCATGGGATGATCGGCAGGTCCAGTTTACAGGCTTGAGTCGGGATACAACGGTGCATTGGCAAACTGGTCTCAGGTCACTTCATCCACCATGGTTCCGACCCAACAACGCCTCGACTCATACAACTTTTTGTTCAAACTCAACACACTACATACACCACATTCATAAATGGATTCGATCGGTACTATCAGTCTTTACTGAGAAGAGGCTTAGGTAATGCAAACAATAGGTGGCAATGTGCAGAAGGTATTTGTTAGGTCTAAGTGGTCAGAAAGAATAGTTCGTTTCAGTTGAATTTATCGCAGTTCACGTGAAAAAAGTCCGTAGTTTTTGGAAGGCAATAGGCATCAGTTTGAGGGACGCTTGAAATCCCTGTGACAAATTGCCGGAAAATCGTAGCTATTCAACGATACTGGCCAATATTCCCACTGGTGGATGCCAAGTGCAGGCGTCGGTATTGTGACATATGAATTTGCTTTTTTTTCGGTCACCTGAATGTAGTTCTGTTTATTTCTGCTCCTGGCTTTCCTCTAGAGACCCTAAACAATTTGCTTAAAGACACTTCTTTCGTTCCAGATTTGGTCGTCACTAATATTATAGGTTGGTATATCAGCATTATGGAGACAGTGACTAACCGTAAGCGACTGTTGATTGATTTATCCAGCCCATAGCAGCGAGCCTTGCCATTGTAGTGGTTTCCCGTAAGGAGTAAATTAACCCTTACAGAACCCGATAATCTCCCCTTTTTGTGGTATTTCTATCAAGAAAATGTCACTGAAAAATGTTCCATGCCGCAAAATGGCTTTCTTAGAGGGAATGATCCCTCTTCATCTTAGAGGAACTCCTATAGCCTTCGAAAAAAGGGCCGAAAAATCTTTATATCGATTGAGAATTTAAACGCTTCTTAAATTTCAAATGGCAAAGTGGTACGCCGTTGGCCAAATTTTATTTACAAACGAAACAATTTTGCTCAAATGTGATGTTTGGAATGTCCATTTCTTTGTAGATTCTGTTGCGTCACAACGGAATGGTAGTGCACAAAAGCCTATGGTTGTGTTTCATGGAATTTCAAACAGCTCCCATGAGCTCACCGTTCTTGAAGACATTGCTGACGTCATAATTATGTCGACTCATGTGGAATCGGAGCGACTGGAAAGGGTAAGAAAATGGCTATCCGTACAGTTTTTCGAAAGCGACTGCCTACTGGGTAACTTGTCCAAAACTTTAGAAGGTGAAGATAGTAACTGAGAAACACGGGCAATTAGTTGCCAAGCTTTTACAAGTTAGAAATGATTGTAGCAATAGTGGCGAACAGTGACTCATGTATATCATGTGTACTTCTGACACCAGAGATGAACGAATGTGATCTGCGACCCATGATAATGTATGTGATATTTTGCAACAAAAATCAAGATAACCTGACATTAGAGTCTAGCAAAGAAGTAATTTTTCATCCGAAGTAACCATGTGGGCTTTTCACTCGTGTGCCCATTTGGACCAACGAAAACATGGACCTACAGTGGGGTTTCGGCTGACGACGTAATTCGAGTAGGCTTCCCAATTGGGTCGCATGTTTTTTCAGCCAAACTTAATATTTCGTTGCCTCGCTATTGAGGAATTTTTGTCTCAATGAATTGAGCCTTCAACTTTACTTGCACGGCTATCACAGATCCTTCTGCTTGATCAGAAACGAAGTACATATGCTGAACGTTTGGTAAGATTCCGTTGTTAATGAATCTCTCCATCCAGTAGTAAAAGCACTGATAGACGTAGGAATGCTTTTGTCTAAATGATTTGATTTCACAAACCTGCTGTAATTGTTGTTTCGGAGAATCGCCGAATGAAAAGCTTGCGATTCCAGATGTTGGACTTTATCCCGCAGAACAATACCAGTCTCTTCTGAATGCCAAAGAAACGCATTATAGTGGTCTCATCCAGATGACGACTCACCGTCAGCACGTATTTCTCACAGTAGGCACGTAACCAGGTGTTGAGAGAGAAACCTTTGAATTTTTCTACGTACAACCCTTTGCCGGTCAGGTCTTTTTTGCAGCTGGCTAGGAGCTAAAAAGGCAGTTGTGATTCGGTCTCAATACGACTAATGTTATGGGATCCTCTGCTCTTGTTAGGACTTATTGAAGTTTGTTGACTCAAGTGAAAAACATATTCTTATTTGCATTACCACTTTGGGCTGCACAGAAGAGATAAGGCAGAATAAATGCATTGGGACAATTTCCAAGGTGGTGTTTAGGATGTAAACAGTTGTGGATTTACTCTTTGCTTTTACCAGATGCGAGAACTTCCTGCTGAAAATGTAAAACAGGCTGCATGAATCCAGCTGAATTTCCTACTTTGAACTAGTAGAGGATAATGAGTAGACAGTGCACATCATCCGTTTCAGGTTAACACCAAATAGCTTTATTTACTTCACAAAACCACCGGGTTTCGTTAGGTAACAGCGTTACTAGTGTCTACTATTCCTTCTTGGGCACAAATTGGGGGCATGAAATTCTTTAAACAACTTTATGAATTTATGAAATGAAGAGATGACTTCTGAAACAAAAGTTGAACAGAAGACTTTAGGGTGCGCTGCTTGTGAATACGCTATTTAAAAAGAACATGATAGTAGAGGTTTCGTGGAAATGCGGCGCGAAATAAATATAAGGTCACCTGAGTCATTATTTTTAGGAAGTGGAATGTACCAAAGATAACGTGCTATGAAATGTCCATGGCTTTTTTAAGTGGAATACACCTTCGTTCACAAAAAACGCGATGGGGAATGCGAAGGTGCCACGTTAATCCTCATCTATTTTTTTAATGAGATGCCTTTGGATATTTACTCTGTAGTTGTATATATATGTATGGCCCCAGTAGGATTTTATTGATCCCCTATCCGGTCGAAAGGAGAAATGTTATGCCTCACTGTAGGGACCATGCTGTAGAATTATGAGATATATGAAAGAAAGTATAGACCAGCTAAAAAACACTCACTTTCCTGTTTGCACAGATCTACAGAGAAGCTACGGATCTCGTCATCCATCCTGATTCGAAGCCTTCCCACGATCAGTGGAATCAGTTTGTAAATCTGAGAAGCGTCTGGCTGATAACAGAAGGAAGGTGTTCAGGCATTTGTGATAACCCAGTGCAGGGTAAGCTAAAACCGATTTCACACATTTGGAAAGCCAAGAAGCCAAAATGTCATTTCTATTCTGACGCGTTTTTGGAAATGCTACTGCTTGGTTGGAATCCAGTTTTAAGCTTCCATTACTGGTTACTCCCAAACCACCTACAGATTTAAATGGTGAAAAGGGGGAAGAATAAAAGCCAAGTTACTGTCTCTTTAATACCACGAGGTACTTATTTTCTTTTGTTCTCTAACTAGGTTATTCCTCCCCCATTTTTATCTAAAATGCATGTTTCGACGCAGTTAGAACGTGGGAGCTCATTAGAGACCTGGTGAGAAATACGGAACAAAGAGTTATGTGGTGAAGTGAACAGTTTTTAAGCAGTGAACTTGAACCCAACGGGTAATACGGGCCTTCGTCTCTAGCAATTATCCCGACACATACACACACAATCAGTAGATCAGATGACCAACAAATATTTATCAATGAAGTTTTAACTATATGCCAAAGTTTGTCTTAATGAGGTCGTCTTTCTAGTTGCTCTGAAAAGACCACACCCTACAGATGTTCGGATATGTGGATAGGCTGCAGGCCAATTACACAGCGACCAAAGAAGCTGTAAATAAAACTGCTCAGCTTGGCAATAATGCTGGCGGAGAAGCTAGGTCTCTCAAAGCGTTTTTAGTCCCAGTTAACTGGGAGAGAAATGTTCATTATAACACGCATTTGTACTGCTGTCGTACACGAATGTACTCCAAGTGGGTTATTCTCTCAAAACTCAAGTCTCGCTAATACGCAATCTTGGTAATCAATAACCAACCAATCAATTTTTGCAATAAAATCAGAAAAACAGGTATCATAAGTTTAAACAAGGTTTCCAAATACGTAGTTCACTTTGATGGATTATGACCTCTTTTGAATACAGAAGCTCATCAGTTACGGAGAAACGTAGAAGAATCTAGCAGTGTTTGTGATGTAGTTTCAACAGACCGGCATCACAGATAAACGGTGAGGTCTAACCTGAAAAAGAAACAATCCAACACACGCATTGCTCTGCATAGGTTGAGTCAGGTGGATGTAATAAATTGCTATTCACTCTAAACCTCATCATCATCATCATCATCATCATCATCATCATCATCATCATCATCATCATCATCATCATCATCATCATCATCATCATCATGGACAGCACGGCATCAGTGTTTAGAACTGATGCTTCGCTGCCGTACATTTATTTGTATATGTGCAAGTCATGGTTGTACGTGGGGTGGGATACTGCCGGGGCGCCCATACCTAGACAGGAAGACAGTTAGGGTCCTCAACAAAAGCCTTTGTTTCAAAAGCCTGACCGCATGGCAACAAACGGCGATGTTGGGCTGGAAATGCACGTACATTATCATTTTTACGGAACACACCGCCAAACATGTTCCAACCCTCAACCCTCAACCCGGAGGACCAAGGGACTATGTTCGTCAGACCTCTAACCATTGACCAACATGGTATGAAAGACTCTGCAGTGTCGCGTGGATACCCCCCATTATACCTCATTGGGATGCCGAGGTACACAAACCGTCACACCAGGGTAAGGTTCAGTCTCTTCGTGACGGTTTTAAACCTCAACACTGTGTGACTGCTGATCATTATGCGTACGAGACGTAGACAACCGGTTTTACTCCCATTTTAGGAGTTAAATTCAATGCGATTCCGCGTGAGCTCTTCAACGTGGAATTGCTTTGTGAATTTATTGTGAGCCTGCTCCTGGTGACAACCAATCGAGTCGTTCAGTTCGAAAGGCCACGTCATGTATTGCTGAAACGGCCATTTTCCGTTCCTTTGGACTTAAGGGAATCTCGATGGTGCTCAAGCAGCGCACCTCACAATCGAAGGGATATTCCCAAGAGGAACATGATCGCACCGAATTCGGAAATAGTGGACGACAACAATTGGGATGCGATGCCCTTGGTAATGCTTCCTTCAAAAAGATGTTATGGACAATCACTACGGGAGCTGAAAATTGGTATCATAGCCCAAGGTAAGAATAGAATATATTGGTTGAAAAATCTTGTCAGTACTGATTAATCGATTTAATTATGGAAACTTTTCGTCTAGCATCGGCGTCTGCTTGCTTAGCTATTCCAAGGGGCATCTAGCATCAGTCTTGCAAACTTTTCATCACTGGCCGGATCATAATGGTGGGAGCTGCTATTCGTAAATGCATAGTAAACTTCTGTCATGGAGTAGCTAGCAAATAAGCATACATACTGTGCAAAACACATCGTGAAGTTTGGACGGAACTATTCTCTCGGGCATCTCCCTAGTACATGCCTTATGCTTGCAGTTGAGCTTGACGGTGGGAATTAGAAACAGCGGCAGGAAGATGTGGTGTGAGCTGAGAGTATGCAAACAACTGAAAGCTCCCTGAACTAAAGCCAATTGCCAGGGCAGTGGCTTGCATTTATTTTGAACTTTTTGCACATGTGGTCGTTCCAAATTATAGAAGGCGTATGTTAGTTTGAGGAGGAATTTTACTGGTATATGGATAGCACAATTAAACTAAATTGTCGCAAAATTGTTAGTCACCGTCCCTTGGTAAACATCCGTTCACCGGGTTCGTTAACCGCCTTATGAAAAAAGGGAATATCCCGCTGCCGGATCCACCAGGAAGCTCACAGTTGTGTTCAAAGAGGCAAGCAGACGATTCAAGTGCTTCTAAGTGTTCTGTTTGTGAGAAAACACAAATTTCACAAAGTGATGCGCTTAGTTTAATCAGACCACGGACGGTCAACCGTTCTTCGTCATTCCCACATCATATATTAGTTCAGGAGGTCGGGCATTTTTCGAAAGCAGTTCTTTTGCACCGTTCTGTCCTTTGTAATTCCAGCTATTCTAAGTGATACATCCATCATACACTTCAGTTATTTTGTGTAAGCGAATGTTGCTGAGCAACAGAATGTGATTTACAAACATAAGTTTAAAACTGATGTTTTTTTCTCGTGATATTGTGTGCTACTATTCAAATAAAAAAATCCTCGGTCATTTTCGTTCCACCGGTACAGCACAATCTCAGTGTACTCCAAGCTGGATACTAATGGTATTCTTTTACGAAGAGCACTGATCAAGATAATCACTAGTAGGGGCCAGTAATCAGCATTATGTTCAGCAAGTGAGGGCTGAGACATTGAAGTTTTTAACAGTTCACTTGTTTAAAGATAAGCTGAAGTTTCGTGCTACGATCGTTAACGTAAAAAAGCAAAGGCTTTATAAGCAGAACCGCTACCTAGCCATTGCATTTGATGTGGAACCGATTTTTAGCACACCGAACAGTTGCTGCAAAGGGCTTGATCTTGCGATTACTCCAATCGATCAAGCAACAATCGCGCGGCAGATGTCAGTCATAACCTGTCTCGCCAAAATATGTCTATCTCTCGTTTTCTCCCAACATATTAAGGCACATGCAGAAACGTGGTACTGCGTTACAAAGTGAAAGCTAACAGAGGAGCTTGCAAGAGCTCGTCAGTCCGAAGACGACAACATGTGACGTCTCCAATTGTATCGGCACATTTCCATTCAATATTAGGATAATCACGCTGGGTTATATTCTAACAGAGGGTGGTCTCCTCGAGCGTGAAGACTTGTGAGTAGATAAGAACAGGTCGGATCTTTGGACTGAAACCAATGCTCAGTTAACTAATGGTTTGAATAAACTTACGAGTATCTCGTGGCATTCATGACGGACTTTACACAGCGGCTGATAACAAATTACTGTTGTTTTGAGTTCCAAGGCTTAAAAAGTGTTAAACGCCATGGCCTGTTACAGTGATGTATATTTCGCGTAGGTGATATGATTCTCCCAAGGTTAACAGTCACTCTGTGTAAAGCACGGTTAGTGGTTCCGAAGTAGTTTTTGATATGCGGAAAAACTGCACGTCCTCAAAAAAGTTTGGAAAGCAATCGGTGGATTTGTTTCCAAAACTTTTCCGAAAAAGATGACGCTTCAGTCAGTTTCAAGCGTTCTCCATATGATAGAATCTGCACACATTCTGAGTGTGCAATGGTACCTATCCTGCTTGAATGTGTCAATTCCCTCTCCATCTAATTCTTCCGAAACAGGGAGGTGAGAAAAGGTTAACTTCACTAGGTTCGACTTCACTCAGTATACTTGGCTGCTGCATTCTGTAATAGGCATGCACAAGACTCGACGCAAAGCTTGACGAAACTTTGGCGGCTGACGGGTGATAAAAGTAACTTTACGCATTTAGGTTCTACAGTACCATATGGCATAACGCCAACGAGATCACATATCTGAATATCTGAATGTAATGCCGGACAATCTGCGTGTTCAATCAGCCTGCGCGTTTCGAATAGTACGAGGACCATTGTTGTCGTGCTTGCTAGTGGTTTACGTATTGGTGAAATGGAAAATTGACAGAGTATCTCGTCCTGGTATGCCAGCTAAGAATCTGGGCATCTTGCCACAAGTGAAGCTGATCAGTCTAACTTCTTTTAACTAGCTTAGGTTTTTGCGTTTGTCTCGTTCTCTCCTTGGGAGTATTCTGTGTCTGGATGCATACTGTTTGCTCAGGTACAGTATATGTACAGAAAGACTCAGTGTGGGCAAGTAGAGTTAGCCCTCGAAGGGAGGGCATCAAAGGGAAGTGGGATTTTAGGACTTTCCCGGTTGTGGCATGGCCTTTTTTATGGTGCATGTCTTTGAGGATCGGTATAGGAAAGTATGCTCTCTCAACGTTACTTTCACCCAGGAATTGACAGCCATCCAACTTAGGGTGGGAGAAGAACTTCGCATTCAATCGAAAGCTTCCAAGTGCATGTTATTATCATTTGTTAAATCAAAATATTGGCCAAGAAATCAACGTGCAAGGCACAGCTGCCACTTTTGAATGAACTACTCGGGAACGACAACGCCTGCAACGAATGACTGTCGTGTTCCAAACAATTTAACTATTAAGCTCTACGCAGTAGCTCTGAGGATGCAAAACGCCTTTTTACAAAACTCTGCTTTAAAAAGGCCCGTTTTTAACAAACTACCACTCACGAGAGGTTTGTTTGTTTATCGGGATACTTAAGCATTTTAAATTTGTACCATATTTCATGTCAATAAAGCTTATGCTTTGTCCACTTGTTCGTTGTTTTACTGTTTGTTGGTGATTGATTCGTGTAACTACGGGTACGTCGTGTTTGGACAGCTATGGTCTGTTTGGAACTTCTCATTTATCTGTTGTAGTACGACCACCAATTATTATATCAACCTTAACACCTATGTTCGTTCAGATACGCTTATCAAGAATCTGGTGATCAGCTTGTGCGCATTTGGTTGTACAATATTTGTCCATCAATCCAACTGGACAGAAGACATCGGTCAACTAGATCACACAAGGCGTTTTGTAAACATGGAACAAATGGTAGCGGAAGTTGACTGGCTTGTTGTATTGGCCGGATACAAATGTGTTACAGACGAAGTGGGTACTTTCGTGAATGATAACTCTGGCGCAGGACAACTAATTACGGACAGTCTTCTGCTGAAATTGAAGCAAGGTGAGCGAGTTTGGATCACGTCGCGTGACAGAACTGTCCCGCCTTAAAGCAACCTTTTTAGGGGACAGACTGCCAAGTAATTTTTAAAAAATAGAGATTTTACTGCTGAAAACGCCTCAACAGACCAAGGTGCTTTGTTGTAAAGGATGATCCTTCATGATCCCTCTTTCTGAACAAGACCAGCTATCCCCACCTTTTCATATTTGAGTTTAACATGTATGCTACTTCATTCCTAATGCCATTCCGAATGCCAAAAGAGGCTGCTTCATACAAACCATTACGTCCAAGCTAAGTGTGTGCAAATATTCTTTAAGCTGATCGATGCTAAATGGAACAAGATACCCAATAATCCAGGAACGTGACAGACTCTGTCTATATTTCAGTACCGATCTGCACAAGCAACTGTGTACTGGGTAGATTGTCTGGTTTGCAATTTATGTGTATAGCCCCTGGAGCTTACAGCGAGCAAACTTCAGTAACGCTAGAACGCAGCTGTGCTTTGAAAAAGTGGCAATCATGAACTTATAGTCACCTTCGAGGGGGATTTTGACCACAATTTGCTTTAAAAACTGGTATGTGATCCAAAAAGAAGGACGGTCTTCTGGAATCCTAGGATTCTAAAGAAGCTCAAAGGGACAAAATGAATGTGACATCTTCGTATTTCATGGGAGCGGTTGCTCCACAGAAGGTTCGCGTGATCCTTGTAGCTTATATGTCTACATGTCTAGTTATCAAACTTTGCCTAAGTACAGCTGAGTTTCAAGACTTCATTGCCTTGTAAATCAAACGCCGTCAACTTCCCACAAGGAACCCCAAATAAAGACAACCTTTTATTTTTTTTCTGAAATTTCTCGTCAAAGCAGATAAAAAAACCTCGAAAAGACTATTTCCAAAGGGAATTCTAATAATAATTTGGTACAAACAAAGCGCGAGATAGCTTTCATTTACTGCAGCCAAAAAGTTGGCGTTTCGCGCATACTCACAACTTGCAGTCCCTGTTTTAGTACATGTCCACCGTTGGAGAGCTGCTGGCGAAAAAGGTAGGGGAACTTTAGTTTTGCTGACCTTAGTCTGTGCGGCCTGAAGTGGTGTTACTTATAGGGAATGAAGTCGGCTTGCAGTCCTAATGGGCTATCCACTGGACAGTGTTATCAATGCGTGACGTTAGTTTAATCGATTGAACAACGACCAATCAAAGTGGGACCCACCAAAGTAGACTTCATGACAAATGTTATCTAGGTAGTAGCAGTCATTGCTGCTAACGTTTTGAAGATGAAAACAAGTGATTTAAACCTGAACTGAGTAGCTTCTCAAACAAAAGCATCGTGACGGAAGTCATGCAATTTCCGAACAAGCCGGATTACTAGTGCGTGAAGTTCCAAGTACAATACTCGGTATGCCTGAAACGGCTTTTTCGAGACCGGAATGGTTGTGATAAGTGCATCAGTAATGGTTTACTAAGACAAGGGGAAATCTTGGAATGCCGAATACACGGAAATCCTGTGAAGTGGAGGGCTGATTTCTATGTCACCTGTAGTTTGTAACAAGTAGATAACAAGTGGATTTTCATGCATTTCGGCCCTCAGGAGCAAGGGCAATAGTGAATCAATGGACGCAGAAACATCAGTGCTGCTACATGATCAATTGGAGAACTTCTTTTTGCGTTACATAAAAATCAGGAACTTTTGTTGGACGCTTATTACGTGCAAAGCATGACTACTACTTTTAGAAATCAGTAAGCAGACCGAAATCTGGTTGTATGATTAGCTGAAACTGAAACGACGAAGTTTTTGGATGGGCATGCGGGATTTTTTTTCGACGACCTCTTTTGAAAGGTTTCACTGAACGACAAGTTATTCGACATACTTTTCATCACAGAGGCAGAGCACGGGCTTCGCATCTTATGCTGTATTACGGCATCAGCAGTGGGATTTTGATTTAAAGTCAAGACGAACGGTCCAGCGAAATTGAGTGTAGCAAATGGCGATATCAAGAGACTTTTTTTCTGCAGTAGGAAGAATATACAAAGCTCTACAGCTTGCGTTAATATAACATTAGTGACAGGCACAACATGCGTCTGCTGCTGTGCAAATTCACAGTTTTCAGAAATCACCCACAGTTTGTTATATGACAGCGTACTAACTCTACCAAATATGAATAACCTAGACCATAGTCAGTCAGTTGAACGTACAACACAAAGGGCGCAAATGAGAAATATTTTAGCATACTACTCCGCCTTTGGAAGATACCACGCTGTTTGTGTGCGTGTGATGGGATATTTTACTTCATCCGAGGTGATCTCAACTGATACTCAATAGTGTTGCATAGTTCCGAATAAAGCACATGAATCAACATGTATGTTGATTATCAGTCCCTTCGACCTGAGTTATGACGAATGGCGAAATTTTGTGCCATCTGTTGCTAGTAATTTCTTTGCAGTGAAATTTTACCACAACCGACTTGCTCCTCAGCACTACATAGCAGATTTCTATCGAGAATCACAAATCCTATTGTTTCCAAGATATTATGAACTGATGATGTAAACGAATCGCGTCTTTAGAACGTCCTCTGTTCTGTCGACATGTGACGGGATATTTTCTGGCGTTGTCTGCCAGGCTCTCATTTTTTATGCAGGTTAATCGTCTTGTCTCGGGAACACCTATATATCAATAGGAGAACATCCGAAAAGTGTGGGATTAAGTTTCAAGGTCCACTGAATACTTATGTACACAATTTAAACTTCATCTAAACAAATTTTCTTTACTTCTTCAACAATCTCAGGTGCTTCTCTGCTGTGTCTGTCTGGCAATCAAACGTTTCCATTCGGCATGCACGCCTTGAGGAATGCATTACTCACCGGACAACTTACAACCGTGTTACTTGGTGGGGGCGGTGGAAAAGTCAGCCTTGGTAGGTTAATGTCCATATCGGTAGTGTTTCATAGCTAAGGGACATACGGAGAACAAGTCCACCAAGAATTCCACAAGTGATTCGGAAAATACTAGTCTAGCCATGGATATGAATGTTTTTTATTCAACTATCATTCGTTTATTTACAAAATTATTATTTCTTTTAACCATTGCATGTTCCGTGCAGGTGGCAGAACCGGAAAACCGACTTTTCAGCCTTGATTTTTCCACTTGTGACTTGCTGCGACGTTAAATTTTTTTGGTTTACTTTCAGAATGCTTCAGACACCCGAATTTGACCTACTTACCAGACTATACAGCCCAAATTTTATTGAACGCAAAGGAATATCGCGTGTTTGTAGCACGGATAATTCGACAAAGTTTGCTTAAACGCAAACAGTGTTCCATTGAGGCAAACCAGCCGACAGTTTCTCCCCTGGGAATAAAGAACCTCCTGCCTTACCCAAAGTCCTCATTGTTTGAGAATCATCCGTTCGTCCAAAGTATTTGTGGTAACGACAGCATCCTCAATCACGGACCAAAGCCGAGTGATCTGTCGTACAGCTCTAAAAAGGTGGATGAGGAAAATGTCACCACTCAGAGGAAATTTGGAACAGATTCCCCAAGTGAGTATTCTGTATTAAGTTGTGTATATCAACATATCCCAGAATAACATGGGAAGAGGCGGTAATTCCTTTCGACTAGGACTTTAGTACACCTAGAAAAATGGACAAGCAGTATCCTTCCCGCAACAAACCGATTCTCTTTGGAAGGTATTCATCAAAGATAAGCTACATAACCTCTTTAAACAACTATATTCAGGGAAACTAACCAATGGGCAAATGCAAGTTTATGAACACGACACATTAATCCATTCTTCGTTAGGAGAAGCAGGGTCGGTAAATTACGGGATTTGGCGTGACGAGAATCTCTTCATCTTAACCAGATATCAAATGGCGAAAAACACGGGGTGGAGTAGGCAGTAATTACGGACACTCTAGGTACATTTTAGTATAGTTTAATCAAACGAGGGTGTGTCCATTATAGGCTTGCCGGAAATCCCGAAAAGACATATCTCAGTGCTTAATTAAGGACTCTGAAAAATGAAAGTGCAACGAGCGATCAGTCGATGCATCGAATTCAGACAGGTGTGCACCTCAAGTCACGCATACTATTGCACCTTTAACACCCCCCAACCGTACGAAAAATTCGCGTCATCTTTTACCGCAAACAATTAGGTTAACTTATGGTTTCTCGAGTAAGTGAAGTACTTGAAAACAAGCTCACAGTTGCGCTGTGAAACCCCATGTGATATTCTGGTCGCAAAGATAGTAATGAAATAACTGAAACAGTGCTCATTTGACTACTAAAACTCAAGAAGAAGAAACGTGGTTTGGTATCCGATAGATGGGCCACCACCTAGGATTGGCTGCATGGCCCGACTTGCTCACAGAAAGTACCATGATGATTATGATGACGATGATATTGATGGTAGTCTAAGAAAAAAAAAGATAATCGCTCAGCTGTAACACCCTTTCGGTGCCTAGCTGCCATGCCACCAGAAGGAAGCACGAGGGCTGAGATACTGCCAGGTTGCCCAAGCTTAGACAGGGGAAGTCGAGAGGCAGAGGTCGGTTCAAACCACGGACCTTCCAGTCAGTAAATTCGCGCTCTAACCACTGAGCCATCTCGCCTAGAGTCGTTTTATTCAAGAGGACGACATCACTACAAAGATTCATTGACATTGTGTTAAGGGTACAGAACACTGACGCAGCTGAAAGAACTTTATTGGAAAAACGAAACAGTTTGAATGAATATGAGAAAATGGTACAATAGTAATGTTGGGAAATTACGTGAGTGTCCATTAGCGCTGGTCGCTTGTCCAAAATGTTCAGTTTGTCCGGTGGCTCCGGTAGTTTGTTGACCACAAAGGCTGCAAAATAAGATATGAAAGAACCGATTAAAGTATGGGGTAGTCAGTGGTCCGCAGTGTGCCCTCGGAGCCTCTCTACACAGTCAGAGGGCAAACTGAATTAATTACTAGACAGAACACACAACCAGTAAGGTCGCTGAAAACTCTTAGATGGCTCATGATTGATTTCGCT
The DNA here is from genome assembly GCA_004794785.1 of Opisthorchis felineus. Lineage (NCBI taxonomy): Eukaryota > Metazoa > Platyhelminthes > Trematoda > Opisthorchiida > Opisthorchiidae > Opisthorchis > Opisthorchis felineus. Next base: position 532,657 of record SJOL01001804.1, on the reverse strand, counting down.
CTTCTTGGGGCTCACCAGGTAGACACGGTACCGAGTTTTCGTCGATCTTATGTTCTACTTGAACTCAAGTTGTAAGAAGTTCGCGAAATACCATCGTTTGCACAATAATTTGGTTTTAACGGAAGGCTCAACAGAATCCAAGCTGGTACGATATTTCGAATATCGTACCAGCTCAAACATGAGGCAAGCTTGTGCAACACATTCGGCTGAAGAAAAAACATCATAAATGACGGATTCGGCATGGGTTCCGTTGAACCTATCGTTTAAACCTCACTGTTGTTGAATGCATCAGCTATCTTTTCAAACACCTCACCACGTTATCCGGTACCGTGTCTTTTCATTCCAATTATCCAAAATTGGGTTTCACTTTTCATTCAAGTTCCTCCGTATATTCTAAAATTTTATTCCGAAAAGAGGCAAGATACATAGGATTGATTTCACAATGAAATCTATTCAATAGAAACCACATCAAGCAATATCGCCATCTTGTGGGTAAACTTGACCACCATCCCTACCTTATCGTCAACATCGTATTTGTGGTTATAACTGTAGAATTACTCACAATGAGAACTTGTAGTTTGTATCGCGCGGTTTCCTAGGCACATAGCTTTGATACCGTCGACTATTCTGTAGACAGTCGGCAAACGCCAATATGCCACACGTTCAAACAGTCTGTGGATCCTACCATCATTTGCTACAACCGAAGAATATTTGCAACTGTGTTCTGATGTCTTGTTTTCCACTTCCAGTTTCAGTTAAGAAGTCGAACTTTTGCATTACTTCCCTAGTTACAAGTACCACTCCCGTGGATTACTCAAGAACATGTTCAAAGCAACCTATACTGAGATTCGGTGGTATAAAGGAACACGAGACGATTTTGTAGACAATATATGGGGGTATGTGAATCCAAACCCACGGGATGCCGTCCTATGGCAACAGGGGATTTTCGCGGAATCACGCTGATGATTAATCGCTTTTGCACCCTTCACAGTGAACTGTGTTTATAAGACTGGATTTTCCCAGTCGAAGTTAACGTGAGCTCAGTCTGCTCAAATTTCCATAATTGTAACTACAAGTTTACTATCCTACTTTTTTTGGGTGTAAAATACATGTTTTCGCGAAATTATGCATCTCTTTGCATTAAAAACAGAAGTGTCCTTACAGCGATAGTTATTCCATCTCTCTATCTTTCTTTTGTCCATCGGTTTGTTTACTTACACCACTGCAGTTTTGTGATTTGGTTCGCGTGCGCACCATAACTGGGAAGCTCTGGAAAAAAAAACCCAAAAAAACTATGGAACCTTTTCGAAGGCACTCTGGTGATATGGTGCTAAACCTATCATTGTAGTCATAAGCTACGACATGCAGGAAAGTTCGCAATTCGGTAACCGGTTATATCCAAATCTGGGACGACCAACTCTCTTCAACCGCCAGATTAACGCTCTTATAGCTGTTTCTTGCTCAAATTGTGGTCTGACAGTTTCAAGTCCAATGTTGTGCGTCCATTGCTGTTCTGTGTAAACCTGTATGAGTCCTTACTAAATAGAACCTATGATTTGCTCTCGTGAGGTAGGAACCTTGTTATGTAAATCATGTAGTATTGAGAAATTCAGTGGCACAACATTTGGGGGTGAAAAACAAAGTATTCCTAGACAACCCTATGGGAAGGTTATCCCAATGGAAGAAATGATGACATATCTATATCCAGCATCAGAAAGTGTATTTGCTGAGAAAACATTCTTCTGATTATCTGACGGTGACATCATTGATCCGGTGACTTATCTAAACTGAGCTACTCTGCACTATGGAATCACTAGTTATGTGTTTTCTGTCAACCAACTATGGACTATCCGGACCAAATTCTTGTCTTTATATACTGGTCCATGCAAGACAAACGCTACAGTTATCCCGTTTTGGTTCTGCACTTTGTCACTCTATCTTGTGCAATAGCTTGTTCATTGAACCCAGTGCCCATGGCAGATGGATACTTCTTTTAGGAAGATGAATCCAAGAGCAAACAACTAGTTTAAGATGATCGCGTCAGTTAAACCGTTAGCTTCCTTCAGATAATTGAAGACGACTAACATTCTGACTTGGGTTAATAACAGCCAAATTAACGCTTTTGCTGAATATGTAGTTTCGATCATGCTTCTTTGATTCACGTTTTTGAAATTAGGACTTCAATGATACCGGGCTGTGATTGTTCAAATATTATTTTTGTCGCTACAGTTGTTGTACTTCTCTCAATACACTGTCCTTACCCCAATAAGTAGAGAGATAGTGTTGAAGTGGTTCGCCTGCTGGGGGTTTCCAAGTGCCACCATTGAATAGGCTTTAGGCCAGGAAATTTGTATGGAAGACTCGAAGCCGTTTCCCATGTTGTTCGATCATCGCAGTCTAAACGTTAACTCGAGAAGTAACGGCGGTGGGGTGGTAGGGAAATTTATTCTCCTCAATGCGGATAGGTATGTTAAACTACCAAATGCAGTGAAGTGTGCAGAATGTATCAGTTGATCTCTCTTCACAACCATGTAGCCAAAAAGGTTAAAAAGCCTGGAAATCGTGGTTTCGCGTAAGATGGTGTATTTTTAGTCAGGATGTTGTATGCTGCTGTTCAACAAGCACATTGGCTTTTCATTTATATTAGTCATGGGTCGTTCTTCATGAACAATGACTTACTGAGGGTGAGTGCACATCAGCTATGTGACATTCATTGCAGTTAGATGAACTACCCTCTTGGTGTTCCACACAGTGAAACATTCCAGGTGTAAGGCGACACGTAAGCGCTGTGCCGCAGTTCTACTCATTTGTGCAATTCGTCCATAAGAAACTCGATCAGCTGCAATACATGCGTGATAACAAATGAAATCTATGGGTCAAAGGAACTACCGTGAGTTCCTACTGAAGCGCGTTTCCCCGAAATTTATCTAATCAAAACACTCGTCTATTGGCATATCCGTTGATAAGAGAACTATTTGCCGGTCCTTACTCCAAATTTTCAAAAGCATAGAGACTAGAAATTTCGACTCAATCGTTCAGAACCACATTTGATGAACGGGAACAATAAAATGAAAAATTCTTTGTTGGTACTGATTAGCACACATTCGTTGATGTAGACTGACGAGTATCATTTTATCCCTTACCCCACCAAATGTCACGTGGCCTCTACTCACGGATGATGGAGCCATAAGCTTATGGAGCTTCCCCATAGCCACGATAAATCGGCTTGGAATCACTACGTTGCTATTGCTTATCAATTTCGCATACATTTTACAAGCTTGAGAGTATTTGTTCGAAGAACAGGCGAATGCGATCTATTTGAAGCAGGTAGGTTTTGGTGGTTTCCAGGAATACCCGATAATAGAATATCGGGTTTTGACAGGTACTTTCGATGTGGTGTGCTTTGTTGACATAAAAGACAATCGGCTATCACCTCTGCCATGGAGATCGACCTTGAGGAATGACAGAAGTGATTTTTGCCTTGGGTTATATCTTCTATGATGAGGACAGATTTATCGTGGACTGAGCATTTACCTTGATTGAATGTGTCTGTTTTCACAATGATCGTTAATTGGTTTCCCGACAAATTTTGTTTATACGAGTCACGGAAGAATGCGATCTTCCTCGTAAATGCGTGAATGCTGTGTGCGTGGTCAGGAGGCTTCAAATGTGGGATATATTAAAAGCTGTTATGGACACATGAAGCTCAACTCTAAACTGAACGAACTTCCCTAACTAAGGGTTACTCCCTATCATATTAACTAAGGCTCACATCAACCGGACCGTTGCCTTGATTGACAGTTTTTTGCCCCTATTACTTTTGAAAAGTTGCTTAGAGGGGTTGTTTGGCACAGTTTTTGATTGGATTAAATTCGTTCGCACTGTTCATCTATCGCTTGTCCCAGCGAACATGCAAGCACCAATAGACCTCAATTGGGCATTGATAATGATAATCCGTGGGTCGTACTTCAAGCGATAAATAAACTGCTTTTTGGTCGATCCAAATCATAACTCACTACTGGGAGATAGTCAGAACCACGAAAAAATCACCCACCATCTGAGAATATCACTGGGTGAGTAAGTGTTTGTTGTGATTTCCATGCACCACGAACCCAGTATTTAAGTGAATTGCAGAAATAGCCAAAACGGCGCTTTATGCCTCCGCAGCACGGTTAAAAATTTAGTACACTACTGTGTTTGGTGTGTTTGATGTCCTTAATTGAATAGTAACGGGACAAATAAGGAGGAAACAGAAATATTTGTTGGGTTTTGCGAATTGTAAAAAAGTTGTTTCCTTCTAGACCCAGAAAAAGACAGCCTCCATTGTAGGTTAGTTTTTTTCCCCAGAAAGAGCTCACCACTAAAATACACTTTCAAGGATAAACTAGAAGTCATATTCTGTCAAATTCAGCACACGTGATAAAATTAATCCGAACACTCGGACACAAACATCGGTTAGTTCATCCTTTTCTACAAAATGGGACCTGTTTGGTCAACAGCCTGACGCTATATCCTGTCCAAATTTTAGTCGGCCACTCCGCCGATTAACTGATCGTAGCCTAACGGCTTGTTCTTCAACTACTAGACTGGAGGTCCGGACCACCCTAGAGATTTTTGAGATGCGCACTGCCGAATGGAACCGCTCTACTGTACTTCTAAGCTTTTGGCGTGGTATTTTTTTAAGTACAGGAAGAAGTCTTCATTGAAGCGGCCTGTCAGCCGATTTATGTCTTATCTGGGGAACAAGTTTGCGAAAATGCAGTCTTGTCCTTCTATACGGAGCACCAAAAAGGAGCAACTAGGATCAGTTTTTTTGGGCGACCGCTGATCAAGAGGAGAACAACTGTGATGGATCGTCGAGTTTATGAGTTCAGTCTCTTGCACACTTAATTATTCCACAAAATTTCCGCGCTGTTTGGCCATAATATCATTACTTCGACAACTGGTGTGTCTCTGTATGCGCTTTCTGTGGGAACGGATGCATCTAGTGAGGTAGATTTCTGTGATCTACATGGTCTGTATGTAGTCTTTTTCTAGACGGTTAGCCTCAGATGAGATAAATTCTTGAAATTCGTAGCCTTCAGTCGGCACATTGAGCCTACATTTTCAGTCACAAAACACCAAGGAGTTATCGCTTTCATCCCCTCAAAAGGGGAACAGATACTGTAGTTATGCACCGTGCTGAAAAACCACGTCGATGCAGCTTCCATCACCTCGAATCGGAACTAGGCTATTACCTGCTTACTTACAGAGGAAGCTAGAACGCTGAACAGCGAATTTCCCGTCATTCTTTGTGGCCTCTATTGAGGTATGGACTGCCGTTTTTTTAACATCCAGGATAATTTCTGTTTAAATCTGGTTTCTATTGAAATGCATCTGTTTTGAGGCGGACTACATCAGGTCGGACTGAAGTGCTTATGTTTGGTAGACGAAGATGGCCTTCCTCAGAGTAGCCTGTTAGTGGACGCTGTAGTCTGACAGCTGATGCAGTTCACGTAAGTGAAATACTAAGAATAAGAACAAAGTCATGAATTTGCACATAAGTTGATAATTCACTCAGGGCTTCAGTGTCAAACAGAGGGGCTTGCAGAACAGCCTGATCAGAAACCCGATTTCGAAGTTTTTTCTTCGCTACCCTCATCAACACCCCCACGAATGGTGAAGCATCCGAATAACTTGAAAGCTGGTAGAAGCTTGAATATATTCATTGTCAGTCCTGGAAAGGACGACATAGCGAACCGGAGAAACTTGGGGTGGCGTCGTGTCATTCTTAAACAGTGATTGCAAGACCGGGGAAATACCCAAACGCGTTAGTGCAATGTCTTCCAGACAGCACAATGAAGGCAGAATCAGATGACTATCACCGACTGGGTCTACTGTCCTCCCTACTGGAACTACTTGAGCATACTCCATTAACAACTCGCTTTTGTGAATATTTGATTTGCACTACTCTGTCATCAGTTAAAATTTGGTTCAGTTTCAACGCATACCAGAACTCCGAGAACGGGAAGTTCTTAATCCAACCGATGTCAGTAGATATGTCGTATTAGTTGCGCGTAGCAGTGCGAAGAACGACGGGTTTCCGAAGCCACTTCTTTTTAAGGAATTCTCATCCGATAGAGTCATCCAACGTGTATATACCGTGTAAGAATTTCCCGGATTCCCCGACGGGTTAAGGAGATTTCGGAACAAATGAAAACAAGTTTACGGGATCTCATTTTAAATTCCAAACAGCAAAAGTGTAGGTTTTTTGGTTAGACCTATGAAGGCCAGGCTGACAGTTACCTGAACCAGGCCTTTCTTCCATCCCGTTTTCAGATAACTAACCAATCGTGTGAATTAATTCCTTTTCCATGAGAGGAGAATTCCACGCATGCCTCCACCTCACCCACCTAATATTGTGAGCTCTGATTGATGGAGGTCACTGTTTCAAAACCACTGTCTGTCAGTTTCAGGAGTCATCTGTCACACAATGTGCTTATTAATTACGGGTCAGTGAATCAGATGCGTGAGTGCATCTGTTGTACAGAGGCAGATTGCATACCTTAACGAACTTGTAAGCTGGTGAATTTTCATGAGGAGCTGTCATGCGAGTGATGCCGGATGATATCCAGGGCATTCGATTTTCAGTCCAAACAGGCTTGTTATCCGTGTGATTTTATTGGACCACGGAATGCCTGGCCGCGGTTCAAATCCGATTAATTTTCGATGTAGGAACTAATGCTACGCTGTTGTGTAAGGAGGACTGTAATCCACATCTTTGTAACAAAACACAGAAAATCAAATCGGTCTTTTGATACACCGTTCATGAGAAGTGCGTAAGAAGAGTAGAAACAGTGATTGTACTAGGCTCGAAATTCAAGATTATACCGAAAAAGCATGCTTTTGCGGACAGAAACTAGCAAGCAAACCTGTTGATTGCCCATGAAACATTAGTAACACAAAAAGGTACAGATTTCCGTGTTCGTGGTGTTTTTCTCACTAGTAAGGTGTTCCACACATATGGCTCGCCGATTCTTACGGATTGCAATGCGCACTACCCAGAACATCACACCTTTAATCTGACAACACCGATATCCTCTTGCGGTGGCCACGTATACAACCCCAAGTGGTAGGCCGATAAGGTTTTCCCTCGTCTGATAGGGTCAAATTCGTCTGGAGTTTTTGAAGTCATGATAGAGAAGTACGAACACGATGCAGTCAAATTCGAACGCAGGCTTCAGTTTCGTTGCTTCAACGATTCATCATCATCAACAGTAATGCATGGTGTTTTGCTGTCCTGCAGCCCTGAAGTAAGAAGGTCTCGGTTAAGGGGGGGTAGAAGTGAAAGGCGCTGCGACTCAGTGGAAAAAAGATCCATGTCCTTGGGGAAAGCGGACAAGGACTAGGTACTTACATCCTCAAATGACAGTGAAATAAGCACACCCGAGAACTATGTCGGAGTAGGATACCACCGGCGTGACTGACCCAGAATCATTTGCGAAAGTTATCCAACACAAACCTGCACAAAATGACAAACGAATTTCGGCTGGGCAATCCGGTCAGAAACTGGTTTCTTAATTGCCTCTGGGTCACGTGCCACGTTCTGTGACTTTCCTACTGACGTTCAAGAAGAGCATAACCAGGAAGGGGTGACCCACTATGACTGTAGCTTATTTCATTTTGAACAGTCATACCATGATCTGTTCCCCGCGAAGTTCTAATCAACAGTGGCTTGGAATGGAAGCCAACATTTTTTTGCGGATTGATTATTTAGCATGCATAATACGTGCTTCAACCACTTTAGTTTGATAAGTTTTGCTGCTTCAAAGATTATGCCTTTTTTTTTACCATATTGTTTTCAAAAGCCAACCGGCGAACTTGTGCTAAGATATGTAGGTATCAGTGATCACGGGTCTGGAGGCATCTGAGGTCCTCACACTGAAGGAGATACTTTTTGCGACCATAAGCGGGGAGGGGGGAACTCTCACAGTTGCCTTGTATACATAGTGTTTCAGCTTCAGTGAAATCATTTTTTTGACGCTACAAATGACGCAAGTTGACAGGCTTCATTTGCACTTTGATAATGCCTGCGCTCTCCTTCCCAATCACAATACAGTCGCCGCCAATGTACGTAAACCGATCGACAGGATTTTCCAAGCTTTTCACCTTGAGGTTTTAAGGGGGCATAAGAGATTTGAGAAACTCTGGGGGAGGACTTTACACTTTGAATGGGCCAACCGAATGTCGACCACTTCTGGCATTCTCTTCAGAACAGTCTTCTTTGGATTGGTGATTGTCGACTGACAAAACGGTGTCGTCCACATAATCCAAGTTCACTAAGATTCCTTCAGCTGCTACTAGGAGTACTTGATTTTTGTTTCCTTATTGTGCACACTTCATAATAGCATTATTGATAAAGTTGAACGAAAATAGAGATAACAGCATATCTTGCGAACTCTGATAGCTTTGCTCTCGTTGTGCTGCCTTACAAGACGACCAGAAATACTGGAGCAGAGGGTACGAAGTATATTTGCAAAAGTCCAAGCCAGTTGTCTTTGTTCAGATACATGTAAGATGGTTATATCATCTACTGGATCAAAAGTCCTTTTGAAGTCAAGGACAACATCGATCATTGGTCGGCATCATTTGCGGTACTGACCAGACATTTGGCCAGACACACGTGTGGTCAGTATGCTTCCGGCCCGATCGAAATGTCGTTTGACGTTCCCGAATTCGAGTTTCATGCGACTGAATTCGACATCGTAATTTTGCAAAGCTAGGAACTTTGGTAGGAACGGCGTAGAGTCTATACGTGTATGGTATGAACAGTCGTTTCCGGTAGTTTTTTGGGTAAGCTCATGACGACTGATTTGTCTTTGTTCTATTAAACTAGTTTTTCCTTCCACACATTAAAATAACGCGACCCACTAGGGACTTTAAATAATTCTGGTGAAAAATTACCTGGTCCAGCAGTCCGGTGGCGTTTCATGACGGAAGGACGTGTTAACACTTTGTTAACTTAGGGGAGAGGGTAAATCACGTATCGGTTTGAACGGCACGAGTGAAAGACGGGTTCAGGGACAGAAGGTCAACTAAACTGTTGTCGAAAATCTTCCCACCTTTTGTCAGTATATTTGTTGGTGCTATCTTTCAGTAGATTCAGATAGTCTCCTGGGTCCGGTTTCATGAACTAGGCAAAACAGCATCAGCGCATTCCAAACTTCACCAGCCTCCTTCATTTGTTAGACTTTCTGGTTCAGCTCGACCTCACCTTTCACACACGGACGTCGTTCGCGCTGACGGTGAGTTTCCTCAGTGCACTTGCAAAATTAATCCGTACGTTTTATTGACACAACTCAAAAGTTTGCTGATAGCACTTCGACAGCCCACGCCTGGTTTCACCTTCCTTGGAGCTTATCAGGAAGACGTCGTTCCTGAGCTTCCGGCAGCCGTGTGTTCTACTTGAACCAAAATTCTACGAAATTCGCGAACTACATTACCTTTGGTTTTGACGGAAGATTCAGCTGAATCCTTCATTTATGAACTGAATTGAACTGAATATGCTTCAGGAAGGCGAAGAAGGACAAAACCGGTCATGAGCTGTTGAAGAGTCTTTAGCAACCTTATGACTAGTGTTATGTTAAGAAAATATACTATGATATCCCGAATGTCATACCAACGTGGCAAGAAGTGAGCTATACGCAGCATATTCAGTTGAAGGATATCGTAAACGAGTGATTCAGTTGGTTATCAGTTGAGTGGCCCGTCAAAGTGAGTGAGTTAAAATGTGCGAATGAGTATATTTTGCGTAGCTCATAAGTTGGTTCCTCGTGGACTTGTGGACATTTGGAGTGACGATGAGCGAAGAACATGCCTTGTTTACTTTGATAGGTTACGTTCACAAACCCTAAGCTGGAATAGATTGTTAACACCATTAGTTAGTCCTGGTTTGGTTAATTCGGATACAGGTCGCAACGTAGGGAACCACCAAAGATATGATCTAAAATGTACTGTGCTGAGGACTTGCTCCTGTGTGCTACAGAAGGATCATCGGACATCCAGCTTCAATGTCGTCATGGGCGTACTGGGGCGCAGACACCCACTCGTCTAATTCCTTAAATATTTTTCACCCATCACATCGAACTAGGATTATTTCCGCTTTATGGTAATGACCTGTCAGCTGACGGATTTCTTGTCCGACTTCAGCGTCTCATTTGTGTTATTACTCACGCTGGCCTTTCATTGCCTGTTCACTATTGTTGCTGCCGTAGTGGATCACATCAGTTTGGTACCACCCGTCCATGGCACGCACCACGCCACATCAGACAGTCGACGTGGTATTGTCCCCATACCAATTCCAGACTGACGAAGAAATTTCCACAAGTCGTAGGCCACCAAATCATAGGTCGCATTTTTGCTGCACTAGATGTGCAAGGTAGCAATGTTTAGTGGAAAACAGGAGGCATTTTCGCACTACCAGCCATAAAAGCATGGTGCCTAACTGACTTTTCTTCACGAACCAATTCAGCAGTCACTTATGACCATAGATAAAAAACAGGCGACTTGCTGTGATGCATGCAAATCTGAAAGTCAAAGAACAGAGGCGTCCGATGTGGTTCTGTTCAGCCACTGGGTGTCGGTAGTGTAGGCACCGTACCGTCAAAATTTGGATGGCCTATTCATGTCACAGTAGGAACTTCGTATGTCACAGCTACAAGATGGGCGTCATAAGGGAATACGTCTTAAAAGTTCACTGAGCATATTCCATCCAATCCATTCCATGTATACTGCGTAATGGACGCTTCGTTGTTGACGCCAAGTTCGTCCTGATCTAGCTACTGACCTTTGAGGCTGTTGTAAACGTGAATCTAGAAAATAGTTTTCATTAATATCACTCATGAAACCAAAGCAACTGGCATGCCAAAATGGAAAATTTTTGTAACATAAACTCACTGCTACCTAAATGAAGTCATACACTTAGTGGCAGTTTAAGCTGGTGTTAATGAGAAACTCAGCTTAATCTCAGCTGAGTCTCTTCAACTGAATGCGCTGCGTGAAGACCGTCTAATCTTAAAGTTGGAACAATATTCAGGGAGTCGAGGTATTTTTTCCTACACAACACTGCTTGTAGGGTCCATAAGCGTTCATCAGCCTATGTGACAGGAAATAAGCTTGTTGGAAACTTGGGGACTACTCCCAAACGTCAGTAAGTTGTCGAACAGTCTTCACCAAACTTGCCAGTGATGCTATGGGTGCTTGCGAGATTTGTAGAATTTGTGTTCATATCAAGCTCTCTTGAGTAGTCCTGTTGTGCTGGTGCAATCATTCTGGTGAGTCCACACCAATGATGGGATGCACTGGCTCCTAGATTAACTCTTATTAAAGCTCATCAGAATCGCATATACATGGCTGGGCCTGGATTTGAACTCCGGACATCTGGGGCTAGCACGCTACCACTGGCTGATGTGTTCGTCCTTGAGCCAGACGGATTGTTTCTCCAACTGCTCGAACGATAACCCAGTAACTCTCCTGGTTTTGTCAACCCGGCTGACTCGCAATCAGGGCCTCCCAGTCAACTAACTCCACGGATGCTTGGAAACTGCCGGACAATTGTTGATTGGTTGTCGATAGTTGCTGGTGTTGCAGAATTTGCATTCAAGCAAGAATCGTATGAATAAAAGGTTTACAGGTCCCATAAATATGTACAACGAAACAAAAATTGCTCAGCACTTCCCGAGCCTCCGTGGTGCTAACTGACTACCTACTTCGAAGTAAACGTGTTTTCTGTTATAGATGGGTGAATCTAGAAACGCACAACCACATCAGACATTTCGTCTTCATTTGGGCTCATCAACTGGCATGGTAGTGTCGAGAATTTTATCCCTCTGTGTCCCACGTGCATTTTGCTGTTGAGGTTTCGGTTTCCGACCAAGAAGTCACTGATTAAATCCAACACATTTTCAAGCCTATCTTGTGGTCACTACACGCTATCTTGTGAGGATTTTTTATCATTCATTCTGACTCGTCACGTGGTCAGACTGTCTGAATAAGTCAACAGGTAGACGAAGCTTACTTTCTTACCTCGCAGCAGTGTAGAAGTAGCAAATTTGATGACCATCACAAGGAATGATATTAAGGATGAAATTTTCCCAAGTTTCATCCTCGTCGAAGTGAACACACTCAAAAAGGAGAGAATTCACTATCTAAATTATATGACTACCGATTACCATGCTGCCTGATTTGACTCGTAAATATCATCCTCTATACAGTCAGTACTCACCAACTTGCACTGGTCATATTGACAAGGAACTCTTGTTGTGCTTGCTTAACTGATTTTGTCACATCCGCCTGGAGCAGACGGAAAAACACCTGCTTTGTGACTCACAGGTCGAGATTTTGGGGGTCATCAACTCTTTGATCTTGTAAAATCTGTCTGATGCGTTTTTACAGACAGGCGCTTCTTTTGCGTAGAAATATTTGTTTGTGTCCATCTGATGACACCCACAGAAGAAGATATTTGGAACGCACGGGTACGCGATGTGTCACGAAATCCTGCAAAACAGAAGCCATTTAGCAGATTTTACCAGAAAAGCTGACGAATTAAGAAACGACCGCGTTAAGGGATCGGCAAATTCATTAGAACATTCGGTTTCAAACTGTCCACATAGCTCCTGATGCACGGCATCATCACCGACGTCATCTTATAAAAAATAGTGTGATCAGCGAAACTTAAACAGTTGAAAATTACATTAGTTTATATAATGACGTGAAACTGTATGTAATACCCTTAGTGCAAGTTCCTTGTGTAAGTAGTCATTCGTTTAGAGCCCGCACAACGGCATTTTCCTAGGCGATGATTTTGTGTGCCGTACTTTGAATTATTAGTACTTGTTGAATAAGTCTAAATCATTTAATCCCGTGGGCACGCAAACAACAATCCTTGAAAAATTTGGCAGTTGAAATACCGATAAAAGCCAATGCAGCTGAAGAATATGATGATGAACCGATGTACAATAACACAGTAGTTCTCGCGTTCCCAATAATCTTAGTCGTTCTGGATGCTTCATAAGATTGCGCCCTGATGACAACTTATCGGGTCTACTGGTTCTTAGTTACGTTCAGCCAGATGAACAAAATAGCAGTTTTTCAACTGATTAGATGAGAGGGTTCAACATGTTGCACTAGCATGTGTGAATCACAAATATGCAGTGGCAACGAACACCTTGTCATTCACTTCGGAAGAAACAGAAAGTTCTCGCCCTCGTATGAATTGCTGAAAAACATCCCGGTAGAAAGAAGATGCAATCGTCACAGTGTAGAGAGCATGCTATACGACCACTGCCGTTTATATTCCTATGAGGGAGAATTTTGAAGCCTAAGGGGTGTGCTTCTTCAAGCGGGATACCGTATTAGATTGAAGGTACTCAAACCACATTCTTAGACAGATATGGTCAGATCGGTCCGGTTCCACCCGGTGTTCCAAACCGCAGAGTGAGTGAGTATGGAATGTAACAATATGGTCGTTAACGCACGTTATTTTGCAATGGTGCAGTTACGATAACGCACGATGAATCATCTGACCGGTGGCAAAGTTAAATCGCTTTTGGCGACAGATGGTAGATATCAAGGGAGCAACAACATGAAAACCACTTGTGAATGCCCATGGTTTGCGAAATTCGAGGCTGTCGTTATAGCAGGTGACGGTTGACAGAGCTTACACAGTACACTATCAGGCAATCAAATGAACGCCTCATTGTACCAGGTGTAAGTGCGTCAATAACTCAAGCGTGGCCAGTTTAACCCACCCGCGTAGTATTGAAGTTATACGGGCACTGGAGATGAGACAGCCCCACTTAGTTAGCCTGTAGAGGCCTGATTCACTTTTCTCAATTATATAATAAACCCCAACTCCCAAAGTCCAGCAAGATAAAATATATCTTATTTGAAAGTCCATTTAATCTTTTGTTTCCAGTCTGGAGGTAAGGTAGAGGAACTTGGTAGTAAGCTTTGTGAACAATACTGAAGTTCTATTTGGTTATCAGAAAGTCTGGTCCTCAAAAATGTCAAAAAACATGTTACAATATGAGAATCCATATAGTATGTCACCCGATCATGTGAACTATCACTTGAATACTGCGAAATGCCGAAAAAGCTGGACAGCGTTTGACCACATTGGGTAAGTTCGTAAGACCTGACTCTGACTGGTACGGAACTCATCAGAAAACTGCCTTTAAAACATGCTGCGGATTAAATGTCATGTGTAGATAGGGTAGGTGAGGCGTCTCATAACTTCATTGCAGGGAAAACATTCGTCAATTAAAGTGCCCTCGTTTTTCCGTAAGAAGAATTTTGGACAGATTAAGTAAATTATGGTTCACAAATCAGCCGTTGTATGCGTCAGATAATGTGCTGTTTATCTGGACTTCACGCACTACTCACAAGGATGGTGAAAACGATTCGAAAGCGCATGACTGTTTTCGCCCTTCTTGGGGTTCATCAGGTAGGGGCGATCTCCTAGTTTTCGTCAACCTTATGTTCTACTTGAACTCAAATTGGACTGATTTCGACAAATGTGTCTAGAAGACAGCTTATTGCGGTACCTCGAATACCGTACCAACTGAAACATGAGGCGGCTCGGTGCAGCATACGCATTTGAAGCGGACCATCATGAACGAGAGATTCAGCGGGATTCAGTTCAGTCACCTGTCCAAACCAAATTCGTTTGCAAATGAGAGTATTTATCGAAATGTGCTGTTTAGTTTTTTCAACTCCTTTTATTTTTATTCCATGTTTGTTAATCGCGGAAGACTCGAGTGTCTTGAAACGGTTTAAACAGTTGGCTCAGCCCTGGAGCTGCGGTATCCACGTGGGTACTGTTCTACCTGTGTGTCCAGCTACTGGTCAACTCAGGGAGCTCCACAACCAGAGAAACAGCCAACCTGTTATACTGAACTCACACGCCGTGGATCTGGGGAGACCTGAAATGCCGCCAACAGAAGGTTTACCCAAGCAAGACAATGGGATTAACTGGAGTGGGTAGCGTGCGAACGTGCGCAAGTCATGGCTGTGTAAGGCCGATGGGTTGGTTGGCCGTTCAGCAAACAGCTTATCTAGTGCTTATCGAACGCCAAAAGCTAAACTTGATTTCGCTACCCACCTAAGGTCCCAGAAATGCTGTCCTGAGGTACCTATCTGTACAGAGTAGATTTGTGAGTTTGGCACTACGTAGTTTCCTACTCAGCTGTTCCATGAAACTTCACGCTGTCAGTGCCATTGCACTTCAAATAACCAAAGGCTTCTAACAAAATCTGGATTTATCCGTTGACCCGTTTTTGCAACAAATGGAGCTGGGTTGCGGCTTGACTTTCGATCTTCTAGAGACATCTGAACCAGTGTTTTTCAAATATTAGCGTGATCAATATTACAACTCGATGACGAATTCGCACAGTCGGAACCAGTTAACCGAATGGAACGCGTCGATTACAACAGTGATTAATACTTGAGAGATACCCAAGGAGTGAAGCCACCATAATATAGAATGTTTAACGATTGCAGGTGAGATTTATATAGTCTAGTAATACTGAAACAGCGTCCATGTCTGATTTATTGTCTATGATGACGCAAGTTGGCAAATCCAAGAAAGACATGCACTGTCGTAGTAAACAGGAAATACTGCTTGATTCAGTATGCTCAAAACCATAGCCGCAAGTGGACACTTGTTTCGACAAAATCGCTTCTCAGGGAGGCAGATTCAGTCAAACCTTGAGGTAAGGTCCCCACCAACCAATCCTGACAGTCTTACAAGTGTTCTGAGAGCATGTCTTTAACTTTTTCCTCTGAACGCAATCATAGCTCACACTTTGATACTTTAAACCTAAATGTACATTTTCACATTGTTTTTTCTTTTCAACTGACCCTTGAGTTCGAGTTTTATGTAACTACAAAACAAGGGTGGTTTTAATATTATTTCGCGAACTGCTTGCCCCGTCAACTCATGTGAATTAGTTTCACTCTCAGGAGGTATGAAACTAAACAAACCATTTGCACAGTTTGTCCTGTCCTTCAGATATGTAGTGCAATCCTGTTGATTATCGAGCATCCTCACCAATATCAATCAATAAATAGCTCAGAGGAAGAATAACTTCAGAAGATGAGTGAAACTTCCTTCTGGGAATTCGTCACTCAGGTAGCCAGTCTATACGTGACAAAGTGATGTGGTTTCCGTGACTGACGGTTGAGGGGCGCTCTGTCCTGTCCAGGTGAGAGCTAATCACGCTGCTGATTAGTCGCTCATGGCCGAACGGTTAACTGTCCAAACACTAGCTGGAAGATAGAAACTCTGATTTTCGTGGGATGTGCACTGCTGATGATTCCCAACAAGGGTAAAACAGCTGTAGAGTGCTTCTAGGCTTTTCAGCATAGATTGGCTTCAGTGACAGGAAGAAATCTATATTAAAAATCACCACATCTCCTTACCACCGTCAACCATGAATCTTGTTAAGTCTAAACATATTTACTTCAATTACCACCCTTTATATTCGACAATAGTTGCTCCCGGATTTACATTTAGAACAGGTGGATCAACGTGTGCTAAACCCTTCACAAGACATTTCATAGCTTCCTTCTGTCCACTGTGGTTTTCAGTAAAAAGGTATGAAGAAGAGAAGCTATTTGGGGGAGGATTTGAGACACCAACTGAGCTAGCGACGATGCTTGTTCTTCGACACATGTTTGCCTGATGGACAAACTGCCGAGGCCTGCCAGCACCATCAGTGAGACCTATACCAACTTCCACAATGGGCCAGGTGTTGACAGCATCCGGCTACTGTTAGGTAGGTGCACGGCGAATCATCTGTCTTATGCAAACTGCAATGTGGAGTGAAAGTCCTAGGTGGCTTGTTTAGTACTGCACCAATCGGGTGAACGGGTGGTCCGTCATTCAGTCCCACCCCCGGATATTTTCGTCTATACTACATGTACCTGAATCCCTCTTCTTTAAGTTTCACTGAATATTTCGCTAGTTTGCATCAAACAATCATCAACATTGATCTGCCTGAAGAGTGGACACTGTTGGAGGCATCCCGAAGTACTGCCGGTACGATAGAAGGGGATAAAGGAACTGTTATTTCACCCTAGCGCCCTAATTTGGTCGTTATCAATCGAATGATGATTCATCAGTGACACAAGGAAGATTGAGGCAATTCATTCCTCACATCATTGTATGAATTTACTGGATCACACTTTGACAAAACTGTTTCCCTCTGAAAAGCATGTCAGTGTTGATTCTAGTCATATCATAAACAAACCTCGTAGGAAGACACCCAGGTGTTGAGTTAGTTAAAGTTTCCTGTAGTTCAACACCCCGACAGTCAAGGTAGACATGTCTGTTCCGGCAATCCGCTTCGGCCTAGCCATTCATGGTTTTGCAAACCCACCACCGCATCTTACTTCCGTCCTTTGCCTGCCTCGCCATTCGATTCAACCACATCCGGATGTCTCAGCATCAACTAGATGAGGACTTGGAGCAGGAAATACGATTACCGCATGACACTACCGACAGAGTTTATCTGATTCATATAACATGCAACTTGAATGGCTCGACTGAACTTACCGCATGCTTACTTACTGCAGACATCTGTTACTCACACAGTTGTCCTGACAACAGCAACACCAACTGGGGGCCTCGAGTAATCGTTTGTTTCGAAACAGAATATTTTCAAATCAAAGTCGAATCATAGGCCACAACAGGCTTGATACTTTTTAGTTTATGTTGCATTTACTTGAGGAAAATGAATCATCAGTCCATTTGTATGATTGAGTTGGGCGCCCCACTGACTAGTACGTGATGAAATTGTGAGACCTGGTGAGCTTTGCCGGTCTCATCACTGAATATCCTGTTTATTCTAAAGATTCATGTGGTGAGTGCAGCTCACAGAAAGGCCAATGACTCATCGACAGGAGCATTGTCCTTGTCTCATAAAGCATATGATTTAGTCCACCTCAGAATCATTTTCTGAAGACTTCCTAATAAACCTGATTGTCTGATTCTTAAGAATCTGAATAAAAATTACAGGGAAGTGAAAAATGTACATTCAAAATGTCTGTGTATGTATAATACGCATATATATAATATATATATATATAATACGCAAATATCTTGTGACGAATATGATGGGGTGACTTTTGTCCAACAACGTGATTTGTCCGAATTTTGCAGTTCAGAAATTCACAATTGTTCAATACACCGGTTAATCCGTTAGTTTATCGAACTCACAATAGGTTACCCACGCTTCACGGTGATCATACCGTGGTAAACGGACCGGCCACTCGGTCATTTCTCATGTTCAGCGTTGAGTTCGGTTAGCAAAATGGCTGACCCGACCAGTACTCCAGGTTATGCAGGCGTTGGTTGTGCGTTGTAAAGGAATAAAGGTACAAACTATCTCCCTATTCTGTGAGCATGAATAATCCATTTCGTATGATTTCCACTATTTCTACCGGTTCAGTGCAACTCACCTGTATGACCACAACATGCTGGAGAAAAAATGTGCGTGCGCACTGCCAAAAATCGATCTCCACAGAGAGTGGCTCTTCAAACTGGGGTCTGTTTCCAGCCTTGGTTTCACAGGGAAGTCTAAGTAGAAGGAAGACATGAGTGGGGAACGTGTATCGAGCTGGCACCTCGCTCGGTAAATGTCACGCCAAACTTATTTTGTTTCGATGCCCTCCAACTTATTCTTTTCAGAAATAACTGTGTCGCTTGCAATAAGAAAACCAGGAGTCTCATGCTAATTCAACCTTCTTTCACTAGCCATTGAACTGTAGGGAGGAACAAGCGTTCGAGTGCGTGTGTGCCTCCAGAAGGGCAGAAAATGGCAAAGACGATAGTTGCTGTGTACTCAATATCTCTGGGAGGCGATCATTTGACAAAAACATCTGTGGTCAAGTTGAGTATGGGGCAGCAACCATGGTTAAGCTGAATTTTTCATCCCTTCTGGTCGCCTTGGGCAATTACAGACGAGTTATTAACGGATAGATTAGCGTACATTGTACCTAGAAAAGACTGTAGACACTGAGTCTCTAAGCGGGGAGTATTCAGCTTTTTGACATCAAGACTTCGGGGAGGTAGAAGCGTCGTTTACCCAAGCTGTTTACGAGACAGACTTTACGTAATATTTTTTTCGATAATTCATGAAAATTTGCCTTCATTTTTCTAGAACTAATCATCTTTCAATGGCCCGCAGGTGCCGTGTTAACAACCTAGGGCAGTATGAGTTAGTCGAAAAGAAAACTTTCCTGTACCTGCTTGGAGAAGACTCGGCGCCTATTAAATGGTGTGGATTTTTCGGAGCTAGAGGCAAGTAGACTGCTTATTAACCCACCGGATACCCGGTATTTGACAACAAAGATAGCATTGACTTGAGACTCGAATGAATTTGTCGCTTTATGTAGTACGTAAAGACCGCCTTATTGGTAAGTTGAGCAGGTATCCGAACTGCGGGAGTATTCTTCTTCAATTAAGGGAGATACTTCAAGAAAATTCGGAGATTTTGCCCAGTTGATGAACTTTAAAAGGACCAATGAAGCGTTATCAAAGAGGTATCAATTAATTGGAGTCAATTCTTGCGAACGAAATCACATGGTACGATCGTGAATATCAGGGATTTCATTGATCAGTCATTTCGATTAATAGCACAAAATCCTAGATGTTGAGGTGGTAGGCACGAAGATTTCGAGGTATAAGTGAGGCATTCTCTCAGAACCACAGAACACCCAAAACCATTTGTGAGTTTGCACCTGCCTCAACTTTCACTGCAGATAAGTTGTAGATCTCATTGGATGACCAACTTTTTAAGACTGAAAGCATTTCTGATTGCCAACATATTCTGTTTCTAAACACTAGCGGCCGAAAAAAACAACTTGAATCGGAGGTTTTCCGTCCCGATACTTTACTGTCTCTCCTAGTCAACGAAGGACATGGTGTGAAATAGTTGTTCAACATTTCAGTGTTGTATAAACTGTGCAGTTTTTTTTGGTTGGAATTCACATCGTAGCTCTCTACTGTAGGCAAAATTTAATCTTTTGTGAACGGCAAGTTGCATTCCTGGTGGAATGCGTTTCTCTGTTGCTTATTTGTTTTTGACTGCTACCTATATTTTGTGGATTGAGCGGATTGTGGATAGGTATCGGTTGTGCTGAAATGGTGAGAGCCATAAGGAAAGGATGCCATATATTACCGGGGGCGCTGAAAACGTGCAAATGAGGATTTTCTGATCCTCTTCTGTAGCATTTCATTTTCCTTTCAACTTTGAAGTTTTGACCGGGTCACTCGCCTTTCTTCACTCACTACAGCAAAACCTAAATGGAGCTGCAAGTATAGGTACCTGCGATACCTTGTGTGTTTATCACTGAAGAGTCCATAAGACTTGGAACTGACTCCCAAACTCCGAAGCGGGACACTTTCTCTGGCCTTGTCCTTGTGGTTTTCTGTGCAGTATTGTCCCTATCTACTAGCATTCCTCTCCAATGTAACCATGTGGCTGTGAAAAACACCACGTCTCGAACAAGACTGAATCCACATAGCTTTTCCGAGTTTGTAATGAAGACGGAGTACTCCTGTTTACCAACTTATTGTTCGTAATACCTCAAGCAACAGGACCGAAGTCATCAGTGAAACAGCACACAGCAGATATGTGTGGCTTTACAAGGATCGGAAAACGATACGAAGCAGATATATTCCATACCGAAGCATACGTTAAAATCAGGTTGCAAAATGGACTGATCACGCTTAATTTCATCTTGGAGACTACTTGTGGATGAATTACATCGTAATGTGCACTAGTTGGCGTAAAGTATCTTTACCGACTTCTGATCACTGCATGATTGGAATTATCCTTGTAGTATACAAAAAGTTAACTCGAGGCGGCTCACGACTTGCATCGTGAAACGTCTTATTCAAAAGCAAAATGGAAATTCGGATAACTTGAATTGTCTCCGTCTGTTACAGACTTTAATGGCTTTGACGGTGATGCTGCCCTGCAGAAACCCCCTATATCAGCCCAGATTGTTTCACATCAATCACGTCCAGGAAAATCAGTTACTTTAAAAAAGTGACATACAATAATGGGACAGGACAATGACGAAGCAGTATTTAAACACTATTAAGACCGGAATTTGTAGACTAGATGCTCTTTATGAGGACTTACCTTGCGATCAAACTCTGCGAACTTCTCTTGAGTCAGTAATGCCAGTGGTTAGGGAGATACGCAAGTTACCATAGCCTATTTATACAAATAAGTAAAACATCTATTTGGAGATAAAGTTAATAGACTTGAGGGTGTACCCTTTTTGGTTCTAAGGCTCTGTGATACGGGATTTGAAGTTTCCATCTGGCATCTCTTTAATTGTGTACTTGATGAATCACACACCGCTGAATGAGACTACATCAATACGAAACTATCTTGCTCCCTGTGATTCCTTCGAATATAATCATATTTAGTGCATCTAGGTCTTGCTTAATTGCTGGAGCGGTTATTGCCTAGTATCGAGCAAAAATCACTGGGCACTTCTAACTATATGTGTCATTTTGATCACAAGGCAGTGGCATCAAACACGGACGCAGGCGATTGTCTAACGCGCCAACTTTTGATAAAAATGGGAACAGAAGCAAATTTCTTCGTATTCGTTTCGCGGACTTTAGCGGTGATTGATTTGGTCGGGATTTGCTACTTAAAGAGGCTTGTTTGGGCGGACGTGTACGGACTGACTCTTACAGGACTATTTTACCAGCCACGGGCTGTATGTTAAATTGGTGACAAAAGAACGAATGAGTACCTGTCACCTTTCCTTTCTACAGTTTACACCATTTTTAACAGTTTGCGCAGTTTACATCTTGATGAACCACGCATCGCAATAAAAAATATGCCGACAATATTGCAGTTGGTAAGGCTCGTTCTCCGGATGCTAATTCTAGGCTGTTTAAACGAGATAGTCCTACAGCCTGGCCCTTGTTTCAAGGCACTTCCCCCATTTGCGCATCTAATCAAGTGAGCCGAGACTGTTTACTGTGAGGTGTGACCGAAATACACATGATTCTCAACACCCACACCCCCCAGCCATCATCAGCGATTGTCCGTTAGCGCACTAAATATCTCCGGGACAGGCTATCCTAGGATCAGTCTCGGCATCGTCATCTAGAGGATATATTTAAAAATCCGATGACTGATGTTTTCAGTCAGGCAGTTTACCGCTACGTGAATTTCCATTTCTGCAGTCAAATATCTCATTCCCGCTGCTACTTCACTCAGACTATTTTATTCCCAAACCGTTTCTCGCGGACTTCTGAAAGCTGACTTTCTTTTCATCTGACGCGCTCCACCTCCGGTAATATATCCCTTACTTTCCTCATTGAAACCCTTCACAGGTCAACATAGCAAAACTTGGCGACACCATCCTCATGATTCTCCCCATTCCCTTAAGGAGCACTGTCGCACTTTTAAGCTACAGATACTGTGTCTATAAAAATTCCGATGTAGCGCAAATGACTTCGTTCAAGACCTCGATCTTGTCGTAAAGGCATGAATCATGGAGATGCCATCCTTATGGGCCTGTTGGGCTTAGATCTAATACGCATTTACTAGCATGGAATCTAGTTCAAACTCAATACTTTTTTAGATACACATTTCCGAGTTTCTTTGAGCTTTTAAAATTTGTTGTAACTTTCATGTGGAAATCCGCCACTGATGACTTGGATTCAACTTTAACTCGGGATACACAACATTTCCAAGACTTCATGGGAAGTTTCGAACAAGAAGGCCACATTGAATCTATTCCAGTTCTAATGTGATCGAATTATTCGTACAGATTTTGAGCGATTAGTGAATACTAATCACCAAATGCTTGCCACTCAGTCAGTTAGCCGCGAAATTTGCGAAATAAAACCAGCATAAAATTTTTATCCTAAGTTTGAGAATAGTCTTAGTAGCTCGATTAGACTTTGTAATAAGACACTATTTTTTGGCATCTTTTAAAGCTATTCACAACTGATTTGATGAATATGTTCAAACAGACACAGGCGCTTGAAGAATACGATGAAGCTATGTTTGCCGATGCAGGGTGAATTTCAAGTTTGCAGACAGTATCTGGTTGTTCTCTACCAATCCCAAGAGCTGCTTTGGCCACAGTAGTCAGGCCCCGTCCGAACTACACACCGTTTTGCCAGAACTTTATTGCAAGTTTATTCAGAAGTAAGGTTTACCTCGCCAGTTTCCGGAAGAGGAGTATCTGTGAAATCCAACCCGGAAGGGCCTACTCTGACCGTTCTCCGTGAATGCTACTTTCACTTAAGAATCCTCCTGACGTGTTTGAACACTGAAGGGAAACCAATAGTAACGCAACTTACGAAATAGGCTCTGTTTGATAAACTACCATATCCTCATCAAAACAGCCTGTCGAATTTAGAATACTATTTTTGCATTGGGAATCATAATTTACCGCTTAAAGCTGTCTAACTCCTACATTGTAGAAAGTAAAAGATTTGAGCCATTTTGATCCAATTGTATCAAATTAAGATCCAATCCATTCTCAACAGCTTTGTCCTAAATTTGACCGGAACACGCTTTGAGCTAGGTTTTGTTCATTCGAACACCCTTGAATATGCTCGATTGAAGCGAGCGGATTCGGGCCGCGTGTTTCTCGTTAGAGTCAGGTCGTGCGAATACCCAAAGTTATTCATGTGTACAATGGTCACCGTATAAAATCTGATGTGCAAGGGGGGGGAATGACATTGCGGCGATGCCACGTGGAGAAAATAGATAATTTCTTACACCCTGTTGCACACGTTCACACCAATCTCAGCATAATCGCATTATGTGGAGGAACGATGAAAATGGGATTGCTTATTTCCACGGGAATCGCCCCAAGTGAGAATCATGACAAGAGACCGGGAAACTGGATGTAACGGCGCGAAGTGTGTGTTTGGGGAGGGGGTGCTCTTTGGGATGCAGGGACAACTGGAATAAACAGATGAATACACTTATTCCATTATCAGTCAAGCAGACCGAAAACGAAATTTGTTATGCGAAAGTTTTACTATTTATCCACAATTTTCCCTGGGGGTAAGGGGGGGCATTTGACATTCGAATTAACCTGTAGCACCGAATTTAAAAGTAATAACAAGATGTAGGTAGTAGGGGGGAACAGATTAAGTCGAAATGTAGTCAAGTTGTTTGTATACAAACCTTTGATCCACTAGTTTGGGGAAGGTCCATCGAAAAAATTGACTTCGCTAATTCATACTGGCCTACTTTCAAAACAAATACCTTAAAACCTTTTTTTGGTGAAAATTCGGTCTCATCACGAAGCATAAAAGGGTCAGTATTATTTAGTGATCGTACTATAATACTGATTTCTACGGAACTGGTGGTGTTTTTGTTCAACTTGATAAAAAAGAGTGCCATTCAAACTTATCGAACGCAAATATCGTATTAAAACATACCTCACCCATACTCCATTTGCTTTCGAAACTCTTAGTTGAACACCTTGTTCAATCCCGTCAGTTCTGGTCACGTAACACTACCGTTTTTCCCTACTTTGTTTGGTAATTACAGACCTGAAGCGGACAAACTGGTTGATTTCTTGTATGACGATGAGTGTTTAACTTATCCTCCACACGAACGGAGTTGCTTAGCTGAGCGCCTTATTTCCTGACGGAGCTGTGTGCGTGAGTGTGTTTAGAGTAGAGCACACTGTGGGTGGGAATGGACACAAGGGTGGACGAACAACTCGGTGATACGGACAGAAATGAGTGAAGATGAGCGTCACTTCCGTTTCTGCCCCGCCTTAGAGGACAACAGTTTTCCAAGCATTGGGAAGGGATAATAGCCGGTGTTTGGGAGCAATGTTGATTAGAAGCATTCGTCAGTGACTTAATCACCTCATTTTCCAGCCTACATCGTGTTTGTTCTTCTTTGATGATGAATGGGGAGAAGTGATTGCTTTTGCCGTTGCGTGCGGCACACCGTGACCAACGGGATTCTCCACTCGAATAGGACGAGGCAGTGATGGGCTGAGATACACTCAGACAGGTGGTGCTTCGTGAAGACAGCACTGACGGCTGTACAAATTATGTGGGTGGTTGAATTGTTTAGTTCAGACCCTTGGCGCATACTTGATCAGTCGAATAGCAGGGAAGTGCTTTAGAGAAAATTAGTTACCACAAACTTATTCATTAAGGCTTAATGCAGGTCACTTTTGTTTGGATAATTCCCATATCTTGCTGCGGCATTTCTGGTTAGCCTGTATTGACCAAGGTCCACTGGATCAGAGCTTCATGGTTAATGGAGATTGTCCGCAGTGCATCTCCAAGCTGTAACTGTAACTTGAACTCCGATCATTTGACGTGCGGGTGAGGCGCACGTGACTGTCATTCTGAATATCCTCAAAGTACGTCTGAACCTGGGTGGACTGCGTAAAAGTAATATGGATCACGTTTAGTCAACATCTGTAACTATTCCTAGTGATGCATCAAATTCCCATCAGTGCACAGCTCTGTAATAATAATTATGTAATAATTCCATTGAAAAATGATTGATTTTTACATGTCTTCTGTGTTGGAAGGTCGTCCTTTCGAACTGAGCCATTCTTGCCTGGATAGTATTTACATACTATAGAGAGGTAACAGTTATCGTATCCACTGATTTAACAAACGTGTGCTAGTCTAAGGGGGCAAATTTTATTTCAGCAGATTTTCGAACCAGAACTCCTGTAGAACTCCATAGTTGCGTAAAAAGGGCAATAAACGCACTAAGGCATTTTAGAGATAGTTATATTCATATCACATCACTATAAACAGTCGCGTTGGTTGATAAAAACGACCTCTCAACGATAACCAGTTGAAATTAATTCTATTACATTACATGCGAGACGACCAAAGATGAGTTTTTAAGTAATAATGAAAGAAGTTCAAAGTACAGAAAGAGTGAAGCAAAATAAAATATCTGGGGGCGAACCCGAGCCGCCAATCTCCCACTTCTACCGGCTGAACAACTGAAGACACTCGCTCTCTGTCAAACCTACGCACCTGAAATTCACAGCCGATTCACCACACTTCCGTGTAATGGATTAATTGTTCTTATCTGTCAGTAGCCTCCTGTGTGCTGACGGAAACTCGGGGACTGCGCCTACCTGATGAGCCCCAAGAAGGGCGAAACCGGTCGTGGGCTGTCGAAGAGTTTTCAGCAACCTTGTGAGCTTTGGCGCGCCTTTTCCTTCATGGTATCTGAACGTTGAATAATTGGACACAATCCAAAAGCAGGTCAAAGTACGCATTCGCGTCAATGTAGGTCCCTTTCACCTTTCAACGACAAAATACTGGGCAGTACTGAATCCTAGATGATCATAGGTGTTTTGCATGTAAGGGATGTCCAATGCGCGCTACAATCTGAGAGGACCGATGCTGTTCATTTTGAATAGCGCCCCAGGTGATATTCCATTAAATCAGTAGTCTCTGAAACCTAGTCAGGACAACCTTCCTTAAGTATAGCATTAACAAGGGACATTCCTGATCTCTTTGGACAAATTGATGGGTGAGCGGAGGGGACAATGCATGAGGAGTAGCATTGTTCATAAGTGAAAGGACGTATCGAGTTGACGTAAATACTCACGTCAGCCTAAGTTTGGATTGTGCCTAATTACTCAGTGTTCCACAGGCATAAGGGCTGAAAATGAAATTTGTTAGAAAAAGTCTACTATTCTGAAGTTGTTTTTATTGGTATGAATAGGCATGTTGCATCAATCAACGTAGTATTTCTCAATGCACCTCCTTCCGCCCAATAGGAAGGAACTTGTTAAGAGGATTCCGCATGCTGGAGGGACATTCTGTACTACTTTGTCAATAGTTGAGTCTGGAGGGAAATGCCTTTTTACTACCATCAGAAGTCTACTTCTGGATTGCAAAGCATCTTGCATCTATATATAATGGACCACACTGAGGTGCCTTTTGTTGGAGGCAGTTTGTATACCCTCCTGTCATTCAAAGTGATGCACTGCAAACACATTTCTTGATAGTACTCAGTCGCCCGGTTTACAGTACCACTTAGGCTAAGTGGACGTTGGGGGTGCATTCTACACCATATACCCGTTTACCTAGCCTGTCCACAAAGTATTTACGGATACACGCATTTCCGAATTTTCCATAGCTTACTTAATACAGTTTATATGTTATATCTTCAACGGTGTGGCTTTTGTACTGGCGGATGAATCGGCTAAATCTTATTCCGCTGGATACGGTAACACTTAAGACCGTAAGGGAAAGCCTCCCCTCAAGGGAAAAATTTCAAACGTAAGGAGATTTAAGATCATTCATTCCAGCACTCTGCAGATTTTCCTTAGATCCCTAGCACTCAGGGAGAACTATGATATCAGCAGGCAAAATCACGTCCCCGAACCGGGTACTACTCACTGATAATCCATTGAATAAGGAGCGGGCACGACCGTAAGCTGAGGTCAAGCTCAGTCCGAACATCACATCCGGGATTGTTGAAGGAAGTGTCTGGAAAGTCAAGGGAAAGTAATTAAGACAGAGGATGTCCTGGCACACTGAGAGATCCACGCATCAGTGTGACTTTTTAATAAGCACCGAATTCTGCTGTACTTTACAGTAACTATCTTACTCGACCCCCCATTCCACTGCACATCGATGTCATAACTCTGGTAACAGTAACCTAAAGATCAGGTACACACGTGATACCGTCAAAGGTTGACGAGTCAGTGGAGTAATCTAGCTGAATGCAGAGCCTAGAGATGTTTGTTTCATGCGGGTGATCGAATTTGCTTCCTAAAATGTGTCAACACCTACCGGCTAAGAAGCTATTTCGTAGGAAAGTATCCACGTTCATCGCCCTGTTCAGGGCTGTGAAAATGTCATTGTGATTGGCCACGATGCCGCCAGCTATGTAGACTGCAAACAAGACCAAACTGCCCCATGCCACAAATTGCTATTATCACATGGCTCCGCCTACATCTCATCACAGTACCAACAAACGTCAGGAGGGCTGAGAAGTTGCCAAAACTAATCGAACAGCAAGAAGTGCATTTCGAACCGAGAACCCATCTCAAGAGCCTGTATCCGACGATAAAGTTAGTGCTATTGACTCATGGTACAGTTTGAAAATCTGACACGTTTTTTACCAGGTAGTTCCCGAAGATGATGCTTGTGGCTTTGATTCTCAGACAGGCTCAATAAACTGTAATTTGCGGAGGCAGTGATAAGCAAAAACGAACGAGGTTAGATTCCTTGTCACATCAGAAAGAAAACATAAGTATAAAGAACCTGAGGTCTATTACAAGGAAATGGAGTGGGATAAATAGTCCATCTTCTAATAAATCGATAGACGAACTCGGTTCGTAGTGTATCAAGTACACTGAGGCAGGTTTCGCGAGAATCGCATGTTATCATAAAACGGCATGGTCCCAAAGGAGTTGTGTTTTGAAAAGTTTTGACGAAATGATTAAGGGGGAGGGCTAATCGGAAGAAAAATTCTGCGCAATCAAAACTGTCCCGCCAATGAGGTGTCCCAACTTGGAGCGTTCACCGTGAGGAACAGAAATACTGCACAATGAATGCAATGATACGGTCGCGAAATTCGTTTCAGATGGAAAAGGCGAAATCTCTAAAGCTAACACACAACCTGCAACTACCTGCTGTGTTCGTCAACTCTGAGTAGGCTATGTTTCCTTCTTGTCAGACTCACACAGCCTTGGGCATTTTTAACATTCATATTCTCTGACTTGGAGTGCATCAAGACAACCGAGGAGTGGGTATGACTCTTGGAATTATTCAACCACCCAGGGTATGGGACGCTTCGAAGCACGTACCAGCCATCAGCCAAGTTCATCTGGTTAGTCGAGTATTCGAGCGAGGTCACTGTTGAATGGCTTGGCGAAAATGAAAAAAAAAATTAGTCACACACTAATGTTTTGATTATTTCGAACACGATATAATTTGTTTGTGTGAATATTGTTCCCACTCACTGGGGACAACATACTTGGTAACAGGTTCAAATGTCACAACGGGCGTCAGAATCATGGTTGTGAGGGCTTCATTAATGGTCTATTACTGCCCAGTCTTGTCAAGCATCCGTTTTTTCCATTTTGAAAGACGAACGAGTTTCCAACTCTTGCTAGTACATGATGAGTGATCATGCGAAGGATATGGTGTAGCTGACTCGATGTGACCACTTTAATAGGACTGACCACCGAGGGTATTATGAGGGATGAAAATACGGCGGATACTAGAATCATAAGACTTATTTGGTTCAGAGATTACATCGGATCATTGGTTTTTGGGTTGCTAACTCAAACTAGAGATCTAAACTGATTCAGGCAAGATAGCCCATCTCTTTCGCTTTTCTTAGCGGCGGGCTGGACTTCCACACTGGTGGTAAAGCTGAGGCAGATATGAGGAGCTGTAAGACCTCCAACGTTACGGAACGGTATAATGCAACAAATATAATCGTTTACACTGTTGACCGTATGGCGAGATTTCGAAACGTCGATCGATATGTGCTGTAAATACGGTCATTCTACGCCAAAAAGCTTTGTACGTCTGTTTCATTCTTATATGGACTGCCTAACATTGCGCATCTCAAGAGCTTCAAAGGAGGTTCGAAACCACCACCTCCTGGCTAGCAGGTGAAGACTACACCGTTTGACTACCAGTGGCTTATCAGCAAAAATGATTAACTGGTATATACTCGCGAAACAAGTATTTCACTAGATTGTGGCTTACTGTGACACGGAGTCTTCGGTCGTCCAGTGAACTGCAGATCCATCCAATGACTCTTGAATCAAAATGCATATCCACGCAGTGGAAGTGGATTGGAAAGTTCGTCGAAAAATACACGGCATCCTCACAAGATTAATTCTTTAATGACATCGTCTTTTAGGTATATTACCACTTGTTACTTCCGCAATTAAAACATCCTGATTCATTGCGAAACGTTGTGGTACCCTTAGTTGTTGAAAAAGTCCTCATGGAAAGCTATTAGTTATTTGTAGGAAGCTGCGAGTGCCTGAATCAGACAAACTGACAAACAAGTTGCCCTCGTGAATGCTGAGCTTGAATGTTCCGCTGTCTAGCTTTTGTGCTTGAAATCCAGGAGACTTTTCCCCGACGTGCAGATTTGCATGTTATCGGTCTAGTTCAATGGTTTTGAACAAGGTGTTCTTAACTTACTCTGGTAATCAGTTTGTTAACACTACTTGCTTTGTACGCCAAAAAAAACGGAGATCGGATTCAATGCATGGCTCCCAGCGTTTCTCAACATTCTCCGTGGTCAAAGATGTGGCAGCTAGAACCTCAGTGCAGCCGGTACATGCGAGAATGAACGCTCACAATGCAAGAAGCGTGTTGAATAATGACGGATGAAGGGTCAATAAACCTGGTTTGGTTGAAAGTTAGTTGCGATCTACTCAAGTCAGAGGTTTTTCGTGTTCCCCTCGGCTGGCGGACTACATGGTAGCTTGGAGTGAGAAACAAACAAGGTGCGTCGTACATTCTCTGTGAAAGTGTCAGAGTGGTTTTTACTGGTGACAAAGAATATTGGGAGACGACACACGATTGATTCGTGGCGACGTACGTGAGAGCATAAATAATCGGCGGAAAAACAACACAAAACCGTTGTTGTTATCTGGTGGCCGTCTACCTGGGTATTACGAACGGATTATCCCGCCCTCCAGCCGGTCAGTCGTCCTCACTTGCACTGTTTCTTCACACAAAGCGGGGATTAGCGACAATATGCAATTAGTGATAATAGGCGGGAACAATGGGTTTATTGGCCGAGAACATGCCATCTCGTGGGAACTGCTGAACCCCGGCTTGGTTTGGCCCACCCGTTTGGATGTGACATACGGCGCGTGTTAATCGGCTCTGGACACGCGCGCATGCAAGCTGTCCGGTCTCCATTGCACACATGCGCCGTAACAATCGTGCATGATGTCGGATGTCTAAACTGTAGGGACGAACACTCATTTTTAGTATGAGTTTGACAAACCAGGCTCACAAAATGGAAATAACTTACGTGAAACCTTACTGATACTTTTCTCTCAGCCTTCGTGAATAGTTTCATCTCGTTAACAAAAACAGTCTCACGGATTTAACTTCGAGGCTCTAAACGTTCTCGAATGTGCCTGGTGCTAACAAAAAACACCATCTTGGAGAACCAGCTGCCCCCAGAATTTGAACTTACGCCACCTACTCAAGAAATATGAGGACCAACAATATTTGGAGGCCTCGTGCACGACTATACTTTGATTGTGATCTTACTTTGTGAGTGATTTAGATGATCAAGCTAATGTCCATCTGAAGGCTAAACTCAGCTCAATTTCCCATTGTTCTTTCAAAACGACTTCACACGGCAGAAAATATTATCATGTTAGAAGGTTTTGACCAAGAAGCAATAAACATGCTAGAAAATAGTGGTATCGGACTACACGGCACAACTGAGCCACTGTATTGGAGACATGTTTTTTATAGACAGAACAACAAGAATAGTTTCTGTAAGGAGTCCGAAGTAACAATAACTTGAAGGCTAAGAACTTATTTTAGATAGTTTAGATTAAATGAGATAAACTGACATCGAATTAATGGAGAGGAAACAGTTGAAAGCTCTGGTCTTGAGATGGTTCCGTGTAATCCCAGTGTTGGAATAGCGCTCAGAAATCTAACAGTGCCTTACAGCCTGTGTATAGACAAACCTCTGCTTTGTCGAAATCCATCTTTTTTCCCATCAGTAATGGATCATGTAAAAATAGGATCAAGGAGTAGCTGTCTGCAACGGGAATTCAGTATCTGTGTAAACCATGGCCACACCCACAATTGGGTGGACTTTTATGATTTTCACACTGAGTTTGCTTGCTTGCCCGATAACCAGGTCTGCTTGTTGTCCACCTGCAGACCGGTCCAAATTACTTCAAGCCGATGATCAGCTGTTCCAGCCAGAAAAATAGAAGTTTGAGTGAATAGCAGTGCAAAGCCAAGGATAAGCGTTACTACCGCTTCCTGGGACAGATGGTGATAAGATGCCTGATCTTCAACATTTTTGGAACCGGTAATAAGGGATATACCTGGCCCAATACAATAGGGTATCAGCTACAACCTGCACAGCATGGTTTGAGATAATTTAAGAGAAACGGCTGATAGCATCTGACTAAGTGGTCACCTACAACATAAAAGTAGTCGTAAGGAAGTTCAATCAGTTGACCTAGCTGCTTGGTTCTCCTTCCGCCTTAAATCTCGACCAAACTGGTAACCTAGCTACTTGGCCTGACAGAGCGTTTGTGTCAAAATCGAAACGTTTCCGAGCAATAAATCTACCAAGCTTTTCCGAAAAGGAAAATTTTCTCACCCAGAACGATAGTCTTATTACTCACCTGGCCCCTGAGTCAGTTAGAATCTGATGACAAAAGAGTACTGAAACCTGAGCACATAGTGGCGGCATTATGTGCGGTCAATAATGCTTCTTGGCAGTCTTGTAATCAACGCCGAAATCGCACCAGATCTAAACGGAGGAGTGAGACATGTGCCTTACTTCGTTAAAGAAGAAACGGACTGCATACTTCTAATTACGAAACGGTGGTCATCCACGGTAAACGCACCACAGATTTTAGCTTCCCCTGCAAACAATCATAGGGACGTATATCCGTGACCCTCCCATAAATCACTGATTGCCGAAATTCATGCAGGTCTATGTGTAAAGATTTTTTGGCTCACCGCTCACCCGCCAAAAGGTGTGATCTTTCCGAAAGTTGTGTTTGTGATGACTGAATGGTTTGACGATCTACTGTGCCGTATCTTCAACTTTTCTACCATTGGAGGTCGACCTGTATTTACACTACTAATCTTTGTAACAGTAACTAAATTAGAAACAAAACTACGTCAGTAGTGGAACGGGGCGTCAGTTTCACGATTTTAGGACAACACTGGTACTTTTGCCTCGTTACTATGCAACCCTACAAGTTTGGTTGAATAAAACCATGCCATATTGAGAAATCTTAGAGAATGAGGTCTTACAGTGGTTTAACAAATGACCAACATGTGACCATACTTCCAATCGCTCTGACAGATTGCAAGTACGCTACTGAAGTTGGCCATACCTTGAGGCGCCTCTGAGTGAGCACAGAAGGAGTTACACAGACTCACACTGGAAAGGGAGTTGCACCAATAACACTTTTATTCTCGGTTGTTGTCTTCAGACATGGAAACATCCTGACCAAATAACTCGTCATAGCACACAAATTCCATTTGACGTTATTTGGAAACGGCGAGTTAAAATTACGGTGGAAATCAAGGTAAACTAAACAGCGAAGATCACAGTGAGTGCTTTCGGTTTTTCGATTACGACTGTGAGATTGTGGCTCTGTGCGGTGACGGTGTCATTCGTGAATTGAAATGAATCCAAATGACAAGTGTGAACTCATCTAAATTACATCATTACGCGGTAATTGAGAGTGAAAGTTTATTGGATGGTGCTACTCAAGGACATGCAACACGTGATGTTACGACCAGGTGAACATTCTTAGAATAGTTTTCCCATCTTGAGTGGTTTTGGAAGGTCAAAAATGATTGGATCTGCTTAGGGAAGTCCGAAACGGATAAGGAACACTAAGGTTTATAGGTACGTTTATCGATTGGATTCGCCTTTCATTCAGATCGTCGACTACCTCTGAGTTACTCTTGGCCTGTCAGATTTCGAGGTGAGATTTCGTCCACCTTGTCTGCGTGGTTACAATGTTACGAGAACAGTCACCCGCGATTTGCGGAGAAATTGATCTCTCAGCCAGTTGTACGTTTGGAGCTGTTTCTGAAATCATGTCACCATGTAACTGAAGGTGAAATGACTGTGTACAGGTTTCTGATTTGCACTGTCGCCGTAAAGGCCTTCAAGTTTGCACAAAACATGTTGAATCCGTACGGGACATCGTGCTGAGATTAGCGCCGGACACAGCCTTATTATGAAGCTGGCTGTGACGGTTTGATAAGGTGAAAAATTCCAAAAACCCATCAGATGATCTGTTGCAATCGGTGCATGAACTCAAAACAGTGGTTAGAAGGTAAAGCGAAACAAAGGGTTGGCTGGGTGCCGAAGCAAGCTATAAGCAGTAAGCTTACCGGATGACACGTCCCCAATCTCTACCGTATACAGGGAGGGGGGCAAATTTCATGTCAACCAAATCGTGAACTCGTTTTATTTGTCAGCAAATATGTTCACCAAGTTCAAATTTAGTGGGCGCAATAAGTTAGATACGATGCAGCGAAATTCGATAACGTTTGACACAAGAGATTTTGTGAACATAAGACAGTTAACTGAGTACGTTTGATATAATTTATTCCAGGTGTTGTATCGTACGCGCATGCATTCCTGTTGGAACCTTTTGTGTTAACTTGGTATAAGCAGTCAAACGCTTCCAAATTCGGGCATGCTTGGGGTGATCCGGCGACTGATCTGTGGTGAAATTTGAGGCAGTTAACTGTTCAACTCAAAGTGTTGGACTTTTCGACTGTCAGGCTGGTCAGCCCCATTCATGTGCGTCCGTTTTGTATATCGAATACTACATGAACTTAGTAAAAACATGACAACATGATGGTACACGTAAATTTTAATTGGTCATATATCCACCTGATATGTCAGGTGATTACTTCCAAATCCCATTAGGATTGAGGTCATTAATTGCACATGATCTCCCACAAGGGCGATATTTGAGGCACTTTGCGTAACCGGAATCATCACGCCAATGCAGTAAGGGAAAGACTCAGGCGGAGGTAATGCGCACTTTTGGGCACACTGTGTATGTCTTAGTAAAGCAGGGACACAGATTCTTGGGAAGGACAAGTGATTCGGATGATCCGCGCAGTGATAGATACATCAGGCAAATAAGCTCATAATGACGCATTTCTTGGTACTGTTGAAAGGATGTGAAACTTAGACATTTCGCCTTGGATGTATCAATTGAAGCACATTCACATAGAGTAGTTAAAATCGGTTTTGCTACAGCCACATACTACCTGAACCAGTTTCTATTCTTAATAATGTTGATCAGCTGGTCTACCCGAGTACCGCTTTTTTAATTCGTGTATTGATCAACGGGAGGAACAGCTGTCGGCATTTTAATTATAGGCTGATAATTCAAAAAACGTTACCTCAGTCCTTCGGAAGACAAAGATGAATAAAACCAATGGTTTTGCCTATGGAGAGGAATGGAACACGATAAGGACTGGGGAATAATTTGGAAAAATTCATGCGTTGAGATTAACTTAAACTTATTAGACTGGGCTTAAACTCATCATCGAATTGGCGACTGGCTTTTGTGTATTGTCTTCCGTGGTTGACCATGCCTTCTGCTGCCGAAACTTCTGGATCTACGGTTTCCTAATATTTCATTCCTTGGGCTTCGTTTGGCGTTCGTTGCAACTTTACTCTGTGGTGCAACATCTTTATGATTGTGTACAACCAAATTACCGACATGACCGGTACCCTCTTTATTCCTCGTGACTAGTTACAAACTGAACTGACCTTATGCATCGAATTCCTTACCTTAGTAAGCTTTAGTTTCACAACCTAAAGTTAAGAGCCATTCTGGTTCCATTGTTAGATTGAATTATTCAGAGGGTATTTTACCAGTTCCTAGACCAACTAATGTTAGTCTGTCATTTGTGTCCGGTAACGAGCCTGCTATTTAAAGCAGAGTTAAATCAAGCAGAAGCCATACGAGGATCGATATAAAACCTTCTAACTGAAATACATGCTATTAGGGTGAAGTTTTCAGGGTTGACTCTTTTGTAGGCGGTTGCGGTGTAGAAGTTACATTCGCGTCAATCTCACCCGAACTGCCTCCTCTTGTCCCCGGTGCAACTGTTCTAGTCGGTCCATACCAAAAGAGTAAGCAATTATCTCGAGATTCGCTTTCACTAGAGTGTATCAACAGTGCCTGGAAATTCTACGAATTCTATAAACACACATCTGATCGAAAATTGTCCAGCAGCCTTCAGTTGTCCTTAGCGCTACCTGGCTGGGTCAGTCGGTATACGTAACCAGGAGAGCCACTGAACCCTCCTTCGAACCGTTGGGCAAACCAACCACATCGCCAAAGCGTGAACACATTCACCTTTTCAGAAGTGATGATTCAGGTGCGTCCAGCATACCCTAGTGGAGTAATGGTGACACACTCGCCTCGCATGTCCAGAGTTCACACCCCGACACGGCCAAGGATATGCACTACTGATGAGCTTGAATAAGGGTGAATTTTGAGTCCACTGCTTCTCCTCTCACCAGAATAGTTGCACCAGGACAGAACGACTGTTCAAAAAAGTGTGATGTGAAATGCACTGGTGGCTGAAAAGATACGCGTTGTGTCCTTCCAGCTATTTCTCCGCATTTCCTGGAGCGAACCATAAAAGCTACTTAAGTTTTCATAAAATCGACGAACTCTTCTCTGAGCATATTCTCCTACCGGATTGCATCAGTAGTGATAGTGAGCTGAACTAGTAGTATTTCATACCTATAATATTCTTGTTTTTCTATAGAGGAAAATGTTGGTAGCTCAGGTAGCGTAGATGGTCGTTGGCTTGTTCGCTGAGCTGGGCAATTTGATTGCAAACGTTTCATCACCAATCGAGGTGACATCATCAATTCGTTGTTAGAGAGCACAACCACCAACCCATCGCTACGCACCACGACGCACCCGAACAATGCACTGGTGATGTCACCTCGATTGGTGATGAAACGTTTGCAATAAAATTACCCAGCTCAGCGAACAAGACAACGACCAATATTCTTGTTATCTAGAATACTTCGCATCCGTATAGCAAAGCACAGAGCGGTGGATAGAATTTCGCGACATACTGAAAAGAATGTGCCGTATGAAAGAGGTTAAGAGCCACTAATATGAGAGATGTTCACCATAGAACAAGAGTAACCTACTATTTAGGACCAAAATTTTGTCATCACCACAAACTCAATCTGGGAATTCAAATAGGAATCCATATGTCCAACAGTTAGATATGCGACCTAGCTCCTAATTAGGATCTGACCATTCAAAACTTACGCCCTTCAACATTCTACCAGCCTTTATACCAGAAGATTTTTGAACTGACGATATAGTATTATCTATACCTAAAGGGTTCTAGCATTAGTTTCATGAAAAGGCTATTTGAATAAAGTGAAGAGATCCCTCAAAAACTGTAACACGCTCCAGATAGAAAGTTACTTGAAACAGCAAGGAAAAACTAGCCCAGTCGCGTTCAAACACCTGGCACGAACGACTGTCTCGAGACTGTGGCCTGTCCAAGGTCAATCTTGGGTATAATAGACTCTCAATGTGGAAATGGTTAACGTGTTCAGGAGTAGTGTGGAAAAGCTGCCAAAAAACATTCCGAACGAATCTTTCAGTTAAGTACACTCCAGTAAAGAGCTTAACATTACACGATAGAATATTTTCTAGAAGTACCAACTTCGTTCACAAACCTCCCAATAAAAACATCAACAGCTTGTGTGCGTTGCTCCTCTCAGGGCAGACCAAATAGACAGCTCAAAAGTGGTCTCTTCCGAGTTATCTTTGAAGCAGATCTCAAGGGACCAGCTTAAACTGGGCTCCCAAAAGTGGGTAGCCCTATAAGGAAGCCAGTGATTTTGAAACAAGTAGCACATGGGATGGGCCAAAAGCAGTCACACAGAAGGGGTGCAGTTCGAATTTAGATTAGAGATATACAAGATAGTCAGAGTGGCTACTGACTCCCCATCAGGAACTCCTAGTTGCTGATGTTTTCATAAGTAAGCTAGAAAATACCACTACCGCATTCAGCACTCACAAACGACAAATCGATGGCAGATTTTGTGGTCCCGGATTACAACCCAGCGAACTTCGAAAAAGCACACCCTAGCAGACAGTCGATTTGAGAAATGCTATCGTCCCTCAAAATGTCTGGAACGTCGCTCTAGTGGAACATTTCAATGCAATCCTCCAAAAAGGAGCCTGAAATGACCTATAGAACCATCCCGGTAGTTTTGTTTGAACAGACCAGATCAGAGAATAAGCAATGATGGTAAGAACGAAGGTAGTAAACAAAACTAGTTCCCTGTGATCGGGGCATTTACTATTCATTCTCTCAGGCTGGCAAATAATGGCTGTCTTGAGAGGTTACTAGCTTCAGCAAGACCAAGATCACTTGTACATTACCAAAGCCAGAGAAACCGGTGCACCTAATAGTCTGCTCAACGATCTCTCTGCGCACTCTTCTCTGATATGACCATGCGGCTCGGCAGTTACGTGTCAGGCTACTGGTTCCTCTTTAATGTCCCCGATTTCACTTGGTTTTCATTTTGCATTTTGACTCAGGCTAACTGTCTTACTACCACAAGCACTTTAGGCTTGCATGGTTCAGCTATGCTTCGTCACGCCAGTTTTGTGTCGCCCATAAAAAGATAGTGTCTGATTTCTCAACTGCGTTTTGCATTCGCTCGTATGCTGATTCTTGTGGAAAAAACCATTCGGTTCCATAACCAGGCGCCTACGTGAACGAGCGAATGAGCACTGTCTGAAGCGATTAAATAGTGGCGTTAGAAAACTGACAAAGTGCCTTAAAGAAGCTCTATGTAGTGGCTGTTACCGAGTATCTGAGCAAGGGGTATACGAGGTTAGTTCTGTTCCTGACATACAGGGGCGACGTTGGTACATTCTCCACCATCCAGTTTCACCCACTAAAACCAAACAAGGTACAAGTTGTTTGATTGCACTCGCCGGTTCAACGGCTACTGTCTAAATAACCAGTTACTTTCTGGGCCTGATATGGGAAACGGTATTTTGGGCGTTTTGTGGCGATTCATCCAATCTCTTTTGTGTTTGTTTCGGATATAGAAGCCATATTTAGTCGAATCAGAGTACCGGAGAACCATAGACGGTACTCATCATTCCTTTGGTGGAAAGATGGTGAGAACAGTCAGATATCAATGGATTTCCAGGTGGTAGTCCATCTGTGTGGCCTACGTTTCAGAAAGCTCTCGGGACAAATGAACGGTTTTCAACGGTAATGGCTCACGCAGCCTTTCCATGATGATGATTGCCTTCGCAGTTCCAACTCTTGCACACACCTCATTGGATTAACTTCGTATGATCAGTGGCGGTTTTACGTAGTCCACGAATGGCGCTGTCTCCGAGTTTACGCATCACTATGTCAGCAACACCCACGTGCAGCAGACTTTCTCATTGACTGGGTGGATCGGTGACAGATAACAAAAATGCCAAAATACAAACAAAGCGAGAGACTAGTATAAGCGACGTGGCCAGCAACCGGAGAAATTACAGGCTAAAAAGGATTGAGAGTTAATACTACTAAAAACAGCGCCTATTCCAGTTGCGGCAGTAGAAAGGGCAGCCACGTCTAGCCGGACCCACCCACACGCATCGGTGACGTAATATTTCGAATTGAGCGGTAAATCCACACAGGGTAGTAGATTTTTATTGAGCCTAAGCATCAAGTAGTGAGTGATGGAAGATGCCCGTGGACGCCATCAGGACAGACAGCGTGTTCAGCAAAACTTGATTTCTGTGGTAGTCATCAGGCCAGTGAACCATGAGTTTTCACGGAACTATACAGAAATAACGAATTTTATGGTAAGTACAGTATTTCACGGGTAAAGGGTTCAGTGAAATAACATATTAACGTACAGCCATTCGGCTGCAGTGATCTCACGAGTTCAAATCGCAATGCTGTGATTGTCTGCAAGCTTAGGCTTAAGTCCCAGGTACCCTGTTTTGTTCAATCGTTCAGTCAGGCAATGGTCACAAGAACAAAAAAGTGCGCGAGATGACCTTACACCGTAACGGTCTGGTAGTTTTTGATATCGGGCCTCAGAACGCTTGACATAGGCCAGTACCAGGTCCCCTCCTTCACCCATTCTTTTTCTTTTCACCCTAGGGCCTTAAATATAATTAGACGAACCTTATGGTTGTACGGCAGTGAAGCATCAGTGTCAACACTGATGTTGCTGTCTTTGATGATGATGCTGATCGGGCCACGTTACAATACCATAACGAATGAAACGGACACGGCCACCGTCAGCATAGACTTAAGGCGTGGGGTGAGACCAGTCAATCACTGAGTAACGTTCACTTCTACTAATTTGGTAGCCGATACGTCTATGCGAAATAAGACAGTCATGCGTTTACCGCATATAGCATGCAATCAGGTGGACATCTTGTCAAAAACAGACCACTCACAAGCTGCACCGTGTGCTGATTCTGAAAAGAATCAGGTTTATTCGGCAAATGTTCATCACATCCTGAAGAAACTATGGGAGTAGCGTACGCCGATCATAGCGAACGAGCAAAATCCGACAAAGAAAAGAAAAGGTAATGCAGACACCAGAGTCCCCCTAACAGTGTTTTAATATCACGTTAATAAGCTGTAAGATGATTTCATAGGGCCAAAAGCAGAAACCCGTACGTTGAGCTATAAATTGTTGAACAAAAACACATTGATTCGGAAAAAAAACTAGTTGTGTTTATTGAACCAAAGCAGCACAAATCACGAAGGGTAGGCGAATTGATTTGGAAGTCAAACGCCGAAGTTTCAGAGGTAAATTGAAGTGTATACATATGGTAAGATCAGGAATAATTTACACAAAAAGACCCCATTAGTGTAAGCATTACTGGCTGCCACCACACAATACAGGGTTGTCAGGTGGCTGGTCATCGCCCGTCTCAGTACCCCCTAGTGTGTGCAGAATGTTCTGCTTGTAGTTTAAAAACTCCACTCGACTTTGAATCGCTTGATCTAGCCATACAACCTCGAAAAACAGGTCGTTTCGCAAGTAACACAAGTCAGACAGGGATAAACTAGTTAGACAAGTGGAAAGCACATTTGATTCCGACTGCACATGCATTTTGGTTCCGGTCGCAGGAAGTGACCTGCACATATTAAACCAAGAAAAATGGCAAGGATCTTCCCCCAATTCAGCAGCA
The DNA here is from genome assembly GCA_004794785.1 of Opisthorchis felineus. NCBI lineage: Eukaryota > Metazoa > Platyhelminthes > Trematoda > Opisthorchiida > Opisthorchiidae > Opisthorchis > Opisthorchis felineus. The sequence continues at coordinate 491,659 of SJOL01001804.1, read as the reverse complement.
ATTGATTTGAACGCAATCAAGGCCCTTTTGAGGCGTGAACGAACAATGAATCCTCTGGCTATGGACTGGAGTTTGATAACCGCATCCGTTATATTCATGACAAGAAGATATGCTCCATACGCTAGTCAGACATCTTCACTGGAATGATGCATACCATTGGCTGACGTCAAGATGACGACGCAGAAATATGGAGAAGTAGAATACAGCTAATGGTAGTGCTGATGCTGAAATGAAATAAAGAGGATGCAAGTGAAGTAATTATACTTTCAGACATTTATCGAAGTTTATATCAGCCAGACCTCGTCACCAGAGGGTAACCAAGTGAGCCGTGCAAAACCCGAGTATAAATTCTGCTGCTCAGTAGGAAAATGCACTATAGGGATTCAGAGGCTCGCTGGGTTAACAGTTGATAGTGCTGAGTGCGTCTTTTGCACTCTTAAATCGCAGACGGGTATCCTACAGAGTACCGCAGGGTCCCTGCGACAATGAGATGGTACTAAGACCGTCACACCGCCGTGATACATAATCTAAGCTTGAATTGTGTTGTGTACCGTTCAAGCAGCGTAAGCCTTTGTGGGCTTAAAGGCTTAAAGGCTTCACTTTGACGGAAAGTCAGCTAGGAATGAGGACAGTACTTACTTTTGTGCCGATTCCCTGTGGAAGTCTTTGGAACGCGATATATGTGGCAATCCGTTTGGCAAATATCTTCCAAAGGAAATCCTTGATGGCGCTTCTCACCCGTTACATTCATACACGACCAAGAGCCTACCGAGACGGCTTTTGCGCAACACCGGTTTGCATTCATATACAATAACTTATGCACATAAAAATTCTGTGGGTCTTCACTTGCCTAGCGACGTATACTTCAGAGCAGAACTTTTACAGCCAATATGTGCACGAACATCATCACTGATAACAATATACCAGTAATACATACACTAGCGCTTAACTGTCATAGTGTATGATTTATTCTCCACCATGAAGCTCCTTCATCTCCTGTAAGAACGTGCAGGAAGCTGAAGTCTTAAACAGACATATGAATCTACCGGTTGTTCCCAAACTTTTCCGAAAACTAGGAATGTCTTATCCGCCCGAGGAAAGAGACAATCTCAGTAATAAAAAGGAGGTGAGGGGAACACATAACTACACCAGTCTTTGAAAAATACAAGTAATCCTGTACCGTTCCATCAAAAAGGGCGGGCTGGACGTTTGCGGTCAAACGCCGCGTGAGTGGTCGATGCACTTCGACGACGCTTTACAGGCAGTGTTAAAAAGAGGTGCAACCAACACAAAACACCCTTAACTAGTGATTCCGGGCAAAAGTAGGATAACATGCTGCTTAAAGGCGGACGTCATCACCACTATTGTGGAAACACTGGAGCTTAACTACCACACAAGCACGTTACCTCATGCCGGAGGTAGGAATAGAAAGAGAACAGAGCTTGGTTGTACCCTGCCATGAATACTACTGAATCATTGGCTCCGGGAGGGGGTCCTCAAAAGAGAAAGGTTTCCGAATAAAGCTCTATATCCTCTCTCTGCCTTGTAGATCAGGTCATTGAGTCAAAAGGTCAAGGTTAGGCACCTCAACCAAAGCCCCTTCTTCAGCCTGAGGAAATGAGGAGTATCATTCGTCCTTACAGCTCTTAGTTCAATGTCCCCTCCCCAACTGTCTCTCACGCAAATCCTTCTGATTAATTTGGCTAGCAATTACCTAACCAAAGCTTCCGTCCAGTAAAATAAGTCAAAATGAACGCTTAATAAGTTCAAGGGATCAGTTCCACGTTGTTGCTTTCAACGCCCATACTGTGTCCAATTAAGTAACAGGTAGCCCATGCTCAAATCTTGTTCTTTCTTTCGATCGACGCATGTCGTGTCTCCAAAACACGCATACAAGGCTCCAGTTCGGTCCTACACCTCAGACAGTCCGGGATGAATCCAGGTTCCTCGCGCTTTACTCTTCGGGTGTCTGGGAGTACTGATGCTCGGGATATATACAGTGTGGGAGCAGTACTTAGGCCGAGGGTTGAGTGCGCTTTACTGGACTGGATTCCAGCGAACAGTCGCCTTTGTGCTGTTCGGCTGACTACTTCAATCAAGATCAATATACCTCGATGTTGCAAACGATGTTTTTGGTTTGATGCATCCAAAAGAAACAAAAGGTCAGCGCAAACCGGACTCGGAAGGGTGAAAAAGACCCCAGAGGTGAACAAAAGGCGGTGGAATCAGCAAGGCAGGAAGCAGAAAAGTGTGCCACGGAGGCGCCTTCGAAGCCTTGGAATCAAAACCAGCGTAAAATTACCAAATCCGCTAGCCTCCGTGTTGGCTCAACAACTCTGCTCCCCACCTTTGGAAGCAGCATAAATAGTGCTGAAGTGTTTGATCACGAACTGCCCCGGCCCTTTCAAGCTTTCTGATATTCAACAGTCGGCTTGCCTTGAAAGACCGTTCTGGTGTATGTTTGCTCTGTTTCTCAAAGCGTTTCATCAGTCATTATTAAGTCACTTTTCCTCGTCTTAGCTCGCAGTGTTAAAGTTTTGGATGAATAAAGCCTAGCTTCTGGGCCCTCGAATTTTTCCATTCTTACTCTGATTGTCGCGGTGCTCCATTTCTCGTCAAACACAAGACGTACAAAATCGCATTTATAGAGACTTGGTTCAAACTGACGCTGAGATCTCCGTAGACGGCTACTCCATTCCCCGGGTTGACTCGGGCAGGTGGAGTTGCTTTATACCTAAACACGACCTGGCCTACTCCAATTGTCCTTCCTGACAACACTCCTGCACCCTTTTGTGATCTAGTGTGGATTCAACTTCTGCTGCACGGGACCGATTCTCTTTTTCTTGACGTTTTCGCTGTGGCCCTCAAGTCCACTAGAAGACGACTTGTCCCCAATACAAATACTTGAGCGACACTCCTCCAGCTCCTAATTTACACATCTTTGGATGGTAGGTGACTTTAACGCTCCACACTCCTCCTGGATAGAGTCCCAGCACGTCGGGTCTAGTGGACATTTTGCATTGGCGCTGATTCAAGTGGTGAAATAGAGCACTTGGACTCAGCATATCGGCGAGTCCACCAGATGCCGCGCAGGCCAACCACCATCCCTATTGAGTCTGGTTATCACCAATGAAAGACACTTCGTCAGTCAAGTGATAGTTCGGGTTCCTCTGGGACATAGTGACCACTATTTGCCGACTTTTGACTTCATCTGCTACTCGGCTAGGAACCCTGAAACTAAAACATGGATTGGAAACACCTGGCGCGCAGATTTTCAAGGAATGCGTATTTTCTTTGGCCAGCTCAAAGAGGGAACAACTTTAGTGGAGGAGACATACAGCACCATTGTCCAAAAAAAATTCACGAAGCTGATGAGGTGTTCGTGCCCAAGGAACCACCGCGTGGTCGAATGAACCAAAAGCTAGCCAGGAGGACTCAGCGTCTTCCGGAAATAAGGTACAAACTATCCTTCGAAAAAATAACTACAGGAGATGCACAAGACGAGCTGGCATTTCGTAAGATGTGGAAGCGCTGTAAATCAGAGATCCGTCAATTGAATGTACGAAAACAGGCCATGTTGTTAAGCCTCGCCCGGAGAAACAAAAAGGTACTATTTAGTTACACGAGACCCCTGAAGCAACAAGCCGACGGCCTTATAGTGGTACCTGAAGCTTACAGGGAACACTATGCAGGAATGTATTCCGTCCGAGCGACCTCACCACATCCAATCTTGGCAAGGCAGAACTACGAGGCACCTCTAACCAACTTGATCTTTAAAGAGGACGTTCGAGAGCTCTAGTATAAGATAAAGCCCTTCAGCGCGTTGGCACCAGAAGTGCATCAGAGGGTCCTAAAGTAGACATAGCTAAGTTTGGCTAAAGATTTTTACCCGGTGCTTCACCGGTCGCTCAATGAAGAGAATCCTCCTTCTGCTCGGAAGGGACTGTCACATCAACCGAGATACCTAGGCTCCTACGGGCCTATTGGCCTCACTATCATACGGTGCAAGACGATGGAACGCACTCTGAAACCAGCCATTCTAAATCATCAAGTCAATCAATCAGCTGTAGCACCCTTCCGGTGCCTAACTGCTATGCCGCCAGAAGGAAGCACAAGGGCTGGGATGCTGCCAGGTTGCCCAAGCCTAGACAGGGGAAGTCGAGAGGAAGAGGTCGGGTTCCAACGGACCTTCCGGTCAGTAAATTCGCGCTCCAACCACTGAGCCATCCCGCCCTTCTCAGTCCCCAGTGTCAACAACTTTATATTGCCGGCGCAACATGGGAACAGTATTTGTGTTCGTATTTGTAGACAGCTTGACATAAGCCAAGGACGGACTCATATCGGACGCCAACTTATTCGATCGAGATGCACACGTCCTGCTGCTCCACAAACTTGAATTTTATGAGATCCAATGAGAAATTATACGCTGGATTAAGGGTTTACGTTCAAGTAGGACATTCCGAGTAAAAGTCGTACCAACGTACTTTTCTTCTTCACCAGTCTTCATTGGAGTTGCTCAAGGCAATATTCCCCCTTCTGATGAACGCCAAGAAACTTGCTGGTGCGCTTTCAAGTCCACGTCTACTTTTACGGACGACCAGAACTGGGTGGGAACTGGGAAATGGGTGGCTACGCATTGAAAGCGATAGCTTTGATGTACGAGCGCCACTGACTGCGCGATTGGGCCACTTCTGCCAATGTCATTAACCATTGGTGAGTTGAGTCCGAGGGTTCCCATCCAGGGAGGCGGCAGTTGCCGACCAGACTAAGTCTGCTGGTTAGTGTTTTCATACTTCGTTGCCAGGTCATACACTGTCCACCTCTCGGCACAGGGCTGGGCAAACAGAACTCTGTGAGGCAGGTGGTCTTCTGGCATGCGAAGTACATGTCCTAACCAGCGTAGCCTATGGAGTGTGAGTAATTCATCTGTCGCGGGAGAGTTCCTTCTTCCTAAGACCATCTTGCGTAATTCAGCATTGCCAAGAAGATGTTCCCACCAGACATTACCAATGGTTCGAAGACACCGACCGTCAAATACTGACAGTCATCGTATGTCCTTTGCGCGTAGTCATCATCATCATCGACAGCATGACATCAGTGTTAAACACTGATGCTTCGCTGCCGTACATCCAGACCGATTATTGAATACGCCAACCAAGTTGTTTACTGAGAACGCAAAAAGGACATTAAAATCATTGAGCATGTCAGACGAGCTGCTACGAAGATGGTTGCCGATCTCAAATCCGTTGATTATGAAACAGGTTTGAAGGTCCTTGAACCCTTTCTCCTAGATTGTTGCGCCCCGAGAGGACCTGATACGTACTTAAACCTTGTTTGGACAAGGATTGTAGTAGTGCTCTAGTAAATAGACATTGAGCTCGAATATCAGAAGCGGGAGACACTAATAAGCTTTTAGTATTGCAGTTAAATAGATTACAAAGTTAGGTGCACCTGATGAATATAAATGCAATGTAGAAAATGAAGCATACTAACGTGAGGAGACTTATCAGTTTGTTAGGTCATTGATGAGGTTGAGCGAAGAGAGGCCGGATGCAGGGAGTGTTCTCTTGGCAACATTATCGCCACACTTGTTCCTTGTTGTCCGTGGCCTGAGTTTGCTAACGGTAGATCCAAGAGCCGATGCAGCGTGCAGTTGAGGCGCGCTGTGCTGGTGTGCTCTGTTTCTTGTGTGCGCACGCGTATATATTTATGGTCTACCTTGTGATGGAGTGTGAATTCACACAGGACATTTCGGGTTTGACAGTGGCATGAAACCAGACACTGTCTGACATGTGTCAAGTATGATGCAGGTGGTAGCAGTCATCAAACTGGGCCAAATGGTCAAAAAACCGATCAAACGAAGCTGGTTGAAGGAACAAGGAAATGACCATTACAAATACTGCCCCCCCTAGCGAAGGAGAAAAGTAGGTGTTGATGGAGTAGTAGGTGATGTTAAGTTGCAATGAAACGGTGGGGCGAGATGACCGAAGTGGTTAGAGCGCGAATTTACTGACCGCAAGGTTCGTGGTTCGAACCCGACCTCTGCATCTCGACTTCCCCTGTCTAGGCTTGGGCAACCTGGCAGTATCCCAGCCCTCGTGCTTCCTTCTGGTAGCATGGCAGTTAGGCACCGAAAGGGTGCTACAGCTGAACAGCTGAACAGCAATGAAACGGTCTGACCAGTGGACATGGCGGAAGGAACGTGTAATGCGTGTGCTAGTAGTCGGAGTGATTTGGGCTGACGACGTGGTCGGTGTTGGTTGCGTTGAGTCGGATTTGAGATTACAGTTCGGTAGTTCTGTTACTTTTGAGGGTGGATCAATAAAATCGGTATAAGCCTGTTTCAGGCGATCAATACTGACGGTATCAGTTGTATCACGTAACTGAATGATTAAATATTTGGCGTGACGGCTTATAACAGAGAACGGGCCTTCATAAAGAGGTTGTAACGGGTGTTTGGCGCGGTCGCAGCGGATGAAAACGTGCGAACAAGTAGAGAGATCAGGATAAACATAGGTTTGTTAGCCACTGATGGTGAATGATCACGGAGGCGCGACATATGCTTTTTCAGTTGAGTGACGTACGTTAATGTATCACAAGGAAAACTAGTTGCTGGAGAAAAACTATCTTGGGCTTCGTAGTGATGTACCGGAGACTAACTCGGCTGGTATACGTTGTGGTGTGGAACGAACCATAGTGCGTAAATGAAGCAGTATAAGGAGAAACAGGTCACTCCAGTTGTTAGGTTGCTGATGAGCTTTGGTGGTCATTTCCTTGTTCCTTTAATTGGCTGATACGTTTTTAATAGTTGATCCCATTAAAACACGGCGGGAAAGTTCTCGAGTTTAGAGCGCGCACTCCCATTAGGCAACAGCTTTCATCATTTTGGGTAGTTGATGCGTGCAATATCCTTCCTTCGGCAGTTGTTCACGCTGCAACTCGGACCCATTTTAAATAACTTCTGGATGCTTTTTATGCGAGTCCTCGCGCTGGAAGCTTACTTCCCAGCACTGAGGACGTAAGGAGAGTCGCTAAATCCCTTTTCCGCTTATACCTTCCAGGCGAACGGCAAGAACCCGATCCGGCTGTACCGCACAAACTCCAGTAGCTGCTCCCTGGAAAGCTCATCCCGAGCAGCCGCGACGATGAACTAACAGGATCCGTAAGCCAATGGGGCCACTGCAACTGGACCACCAACTTCGTGGTTACATCCAGAATCTTCAAGAGGAATGTTGTGTAGCATACAATGTCTGCCGTTTTGGTTGATTTATATGTAAGTATTGGTGTGTACAACCTTGCTTACTGGGCTTCGGCTCATGAGCTTTATTTCTGTTTCCCATCTACAGAAATGGTTGTGAACCCGTATCTTCGGAGAATCACTGTATCCTGGTGCTTCGATAGCGTACATTCTACGGTTGGGCGGAACCCTGCGTAAAAATTAGGTGCTGCAACGGCTAATAGCCTAACCAACACACGATTGGTCGGAGTGGCGGTCCACTTGTCTGCCCGGCAGCAACTCGAGCTCCGATTGGTTGAATCCGCGGGCCTTGTAGCCAATCATGTTCCTGTACCAGTTGGATGCTGCTTGTCAATGGCGCGCCCGGGTGTCCGGACTTATACAATGTAGTCTTTGCGTACACCATAGGTGCGACACACCGCATATGGTTTTTGAGCATTTTTGTACCTTTTTGTACATTTTGTGCTGAAAACCCCTGCTGGCGAGAAGCGAACAGAAAAACGAGCCTAGCTGTCGCTGCTATTACTCTCTCAGGGTTAGCCCTATGCCCAGACAAACACTGGATCCAGTGGCGATCACTGCATTTGCTTGAAGCTTACAGGCGGTAAACTACTAAGATGACGCGCTCAGGTGCCTCAACCACCCAACAATGAAGACCGTAATGATTGAGAGAGATCTGGAAATGGAGGGGTTTCTGCAACGGGAAACAGTTGCAACATGTTCAGTCAAATCCGATCACTTGTCCCCAAAGTGGCGGTGATAGCGAAACGATCTCTGAGAACGATGGGATCCCATAGTCTAAGCAGACATCTCTGTGAATTGACCTGGCACCGATGAAGTGTTCAGTCGGCTTCCATCCAGTCTATCTGTTGGGGGCAAACAGAATCCTTGGTGAACTCCGACACCAATTAGCCATCAACAGCGGAAGTCTAGTTTCTTTGAGACGACGCAACAATCAACCTAGACAAGACCGTTTGCATCCGTACTCTGATCCGCACTGATCCCTTTGAGGCTAGCCCCACCAATTTACTTCAAACATCTGGAATAATAGATGAATGCCAATAGAACGTAGCGTCCCGGCGATGCTTTCTGCATTCAAAAATAGAGCTAGGGCATCGTGAAAAAACCGCCGGGACAGCGGTTTAGTGGTCATTGCTTCCGAGTTACTCACTGGTATTAACCTACTCAGGTTGACCCATCAACGAGGGTGCTATGTTCGCGCGAATCAAGCTGAGTTTTGCCCCAGCCGAGGTTGCATTATCCTATCTTCGTTCCCTTGCCAGATACTGACACCGTGTCACTCGTTCCGACCGCCAAACATGATCATACTTCTCGATCCGAGACCCGCTTTCACCTATGTTGGCCGCTAGGATCTGTTGTAGTGTCTGGTTGTGAAGACCGTCCCGTCTAAACGGCTGTCTTATATAGGCTTCCTGTGCTCCCTCTTGTGAATGACTATGGGTCTGTCGCAAACTTCCTCTCTAGTCCATCACGTTCAGTGGTGTCAGTGCGTGGTGGTCCCTGTCACCATTGTTCTCAAGCTCCATATTCGATGGGCCGCTTGAGCTTTCCTCACCCGCGCCAGGCACCTCGCGGATCGAAATACCCCCGGGGGTTTTCTCACGAATACTGAGTAAACCAACGATATTGATCTTTTTGCGTACATCCTTTAAAAACGCTAATATTTTTATTTGAATTAAATGATTCTGATGCCTAGTTCTGTGTACGTCTTGCACCTGCAAAATATCAAGTGCTGCTGCAAGGTGTGTAAGAATAAAACCAAACTTCAGGTATGCGAGTAAGCTGATCAGAGCAGAAGGCAATTTCTCCTAACTGGACGGCTGTAAAAGAATTGGAATACTGGCGGGAAACGATATCACCCGCAGAATTGGGAAGTACAAGGCAGCGTTTAACAACTTTCGAGGTTTGTGTTGCTAACATGACATCGTCAAGAGCATCAAGGGTAGATCGTTTGATGCCGTTCGAGCCCTCGTTTTATGGGCCGTTAAGTGCGAAGGATTTACGGAGACCGTGACTGACCAGCTGCGCCTCTGAAGCGCTGTACCTGTTTGAAAAAACATGAGATCATTATTATGCCACACTTTGGACGCACAATGCTTTTTTCTGCAAAACCTTCGCGGGTGGAATAAAACTTTACACCAAAATGTTACTTTTTGTTGCGTATGTGCTCAGACCAAAAACACCCTTATCTACCGTCAGTTTTCACGATTTGTTTTAATTAATATCCTTTCTAAATTTTTGATGCGCAGTTGACTTTGAACTTGCGGTGCTATGACTTCAGAAGCGGCTTCACATACGTTGTTGAGAGACTGGGGGCAATATCCTTTTCATTCTTCATGGCGTTTGAGAAAGCGTTAAATGAATACACGGAGGATAACTACGTGGTATTTGTGCGTTCATCTAGTAATCAAAGCATCAGCGCTGTTTTGCTTTGCGAATGGGTGTACTACAAATGCAGCAGGCGGCCTGCAAGGCAAACGGAAAGTCGAGGAAGCCGAAGAAGCTAGTAAGCTAAGCGTGTTTTCTAAAAAACAGTACGCAACTCACCGGCTGTCCGGTGCGCTTTTGTCTAATGAGGCAGGGGAACCATCCCGCAGTCACCTCTTACTATTTTGAAGACAATCTAAATCTAAATTTCTGTACGATCGGACTCCGGAAAATCGAAGGCTAACCGAAGAGGAGTCAGGCACCTGCGGGGCCCTGCTCAAGCATGAAACGTCATCGTGTGATGTGCGGCGGTTTGTTGCCCATGAATTAGGCAAGACCCTTACCACTCGGGACATATACAATTACGCCGGGAGTGTCGACAACCTCTGTTGAGTAGGCGCCGCACAGTTGGGTCTTATTGTGGCAGATGATATGCCCTCGGTCCTGGCAAAAAGCCGGGAGACCGGACGCGTGCTTGTGCTGCGGTCAGGGGAAGGTTACTTTGGCCACATATTCTTCTTCAGATGGCAGCAGATAGCTTTTTTCGACGCTCTCCATATGTAGTACATGTAGACAGAACGCACGCGAAAAACCTATTTGGGCAAGTTTTTAAAGCCCCTAATATCCGCCCTGTAGATGCAAGCTGTATACCTTCCTGATTGCGGACGACATGGGTTACGGTCGTCCTGTTAGGTATGCCTTCGTGGAAAGCGAACAGTTTGCCCCTTTGCGTAAACTGTTCGGCATATTCATGGAAATGATGGGGGTCGGTATGAAATGAAGACTTTCGTCGCGGACAAGTTGGCGGTACGAATGCGGGCTGCGGGAGTTGTGTTCGATCACGACGTCATGTTGTGCTACTTTCATATTAGAAAAGCTATCAGGAAGCACGCATGTATCATATTGTGATCATGCCTGACGGCATGCAACCCAGCATTTGGGAAAGAACATTATATTATTATTATACTGTAAAATCTGTTTTGGTCACAGACACTCTGTGAACAGCCGGCATATACTCCACCATATGAACCGCTTGGACAATGCCACACGGTAGGTTTTTGGTTCATCGTAACATGAGCACACAGATTCCGGCAAGATAAGCAAATACTGCGCCGCACGAACCCGCGATTTTCTCTTATCTTACAGCCCACTGCTTGTAAATCACCCGAAAATGGGCTGTGCACGCACAATGCAGGATGGTTCACCTTGGTGCTGTGACCAGCAGCCATCTGGAGAATGCCAGTGACCACCTTAAAAACCGTGTGCACCACTGCGACACACTGGAGCTCGACATAGAAGAGGTGTCCCGGCACGCCGAGTGGTTCATGCGGGAATTTAGGATGCATATGTCATATCACTGCTAGTGACGAGAAATCCTGGAGAGCGACGGCAGCGTTCTGAATGTGATCTGTCGAATGTCTACGTATGCATGTTATCTGATTTTGAGGCACTTGGGGCTGCGACAGCCAAAGCTGCACCATCATAATGCTGGAACAAACTAGGTGCGGCCAACCTACGTTAACTAACTTATAGTTCGTGGTGCAAACACCCAGGTGCTCCCAGAAGATTGATGCCTGCGCCGGAGAATGCACATGCCCCCTCTACCAGGCGATGTGGCTCCCCTGCATCCATTAGTTTTCTGTATGTAGAGATCAGTCGGTTCCAAGCAGTAAGAACTATTCTTCATAAATTTTTTCTTAGGTTGCTGCCCAATCCACCAACGTTGGCTGTCTGATTACAACCCACCGGAAAAAGGTGCACTCAGTACATTTGTTCCAAAACCACTGCCAACACCCTTGGGAGGTCTGCGTAATCAACCAAAATAAGTGGCATGTAAGCTTCAGGAGCTGGAACCCAGAAGGGACACAGTCATAATTATGCAATTGATTGTTCAGGGGCAAATCCTGCTGCGTCAAGGCTCAACGTCTGCAACCGACGGCCTGCCGTCAGGGGTCGAGGATAGCGCACCTAAACCCAGATGACGGCTAGGGACATAGACTTGGGCTTTCGTGTGCTCTGTGACCGGCCGACTAGCACCAGTACCCGCTGGTGCGCAACGGATGGCGTACCGTATTACGTCGGCTATTGTGATGGTGAACCTTGCTCGCTGTGCGGTGATGTTCTCCAGGCTTGTCTCAAAGGTGAGTCCACAGATGAATAATTATTTTTCGGGTCTTTATTTTTGGGTCTTAGCCCCCGGCCCATCCAGAAAACGTAAAGGTATGCTTGCAAAGAAGGCGTTTTGTGATGTTGACCTAGACCGAGGCACAGAATCCCAGCACGGTGTGTTCCGGAAGTCTGTGTGCTCCCGTATTTTCGGGTCCAAGGTGGAGACAATCAACAGCTGTGAGTAAATGTCTGACTGCTACGACTAACGCCGTAGATCGTCAGCCACATGAAAGAGACGAAGAGGAGTTCGTGTGACTCATCAGCTCCACACGGTTTATCTGTTAACGAGACCTCATGCTTTTCATGTAAGTCTCTTATTTCTTGAGGGTTATAGTCAGTTGGCATTAGACTATAAGAAATCGCGCAATGCGAAATACCCGTTAAAGATGGCGCTGTGTATACAGGCCTCTACGACATTGTAGCCGCTGTAGTGATCTTATTATAGGGCATGTATTGCTCCCAGTTTGTCAGCCGCCTGTCTCATAGTGATATTTCGATGGCCTAACTTATATCTTTCTCTCATTGTAGGACGTCAGTAGCTCAATGAACACTCCGCACGAAGAAGGCCATACACTTCCCGGAAGGACATACGTGCTCTTCAAAACGACCAACACAGTTCAACTTTTCATGTTGTCTAATATGGACCCTTTCGCTGGTAGAGATGGACGGGTGCGCTCCTGCCAGCAGCTTAGGCATCGTGGACCCCTAGTGGACCCCCTAGTCGCGTGGGTCAGCTTGGTTTGTTCAGCTGTCCGCTATGATCGACTTATGTCACATGTGGCATGCTGATTGGGAAGTTTTGATCCCTAGCCGCCGGTCAGTTGTGTGTGTCAACTAGGTTCGTTCAGCCGTCTGCTACGATCAACGTCATGGTCGTCTGGGCATATTTCGCAAGTTATAATGGAACACCCTACTGCTTAGCAACAAACTTGCACGATTTATTAGGCAATAATTATTGCGGTTTCCGCAATTTCAACTCGTACTTGCAGTTATAGAGTTACCTGAAAATATACTTCGGTATTCGAGCAGTCATGCAAATATAAATAGCAAAAACTAGTTACCAGATTTGAACCTCCGCGTATTTTGCATCCACAAGGGCCTTGAGGTTTCCAGAACGTTCAACGAATTATTTCAGCTGCAGAACTACCCTCATTTCCGCCCATTGTAAGTCTTATCACATTAGGCAACGTATGCACAGTCGGTGGTGTTTGATGACCTTGAAGATTCGCTCACTTAAAAAAACCACCCATGTAGATAATTCGCAGAATAATTAATAATAATAATAATAATAATAATA